>JAMPIV010009043.1:462500-465006 GCA_024509875.1 Oreohelix idahoensis
GTTTCTAGAACAAGACGTTGCCTTAACAAATTTAAAACTATCTCCCCCGGACGCCCAAATCTCTCCTGAATAGACGCGCCCCTGACTTTACGCATAATATTTTAACGCAATATGATTGGCAACTCACATTAACGATGCAATAAGAATGGTGTTATCAGCTCATTAAAAACTAAGTTCTTCTCTGCTGTGTGGCGTTAGATGAGTTACAATATTCAATACAGCCACCTTGTAACTGATACCCCCGCAAGCGTGTTAGTATCTGCCTTAACAACTTTGTCAACACTCCCCAGGCTGTTTGTAAACATTATTGTTTGGATTGTCGGCGCCAACGTCAAACAATAAAAGATAATTTCTACTCCTCCCTCGTAGAGAAATTGATTATGTAATTTCATAACTATATTTCAAGTTTCTGTGCCCCGTATCTGATCAATTCAGGATCATTACGCGTCTGTCATTATTTTGGGTTTTATTATGTAGTTCCGGTAGTGTCTCTGAATAAGGCAACTGCTCCCGCAGGCATGTCGTACAAGACGACTAATACACGGTTGTGCATGAGGCTGGCAGCCTCATCATGTCAGACAAATTACCACAACAACCACAACAACCACCACTGTAAGAGAATGTTAATGTTTGGTGCTGGCTTCCTGTAAGAGAACCCGCTAAATTAGCGGCTCCATAAGGAGTGAAAAGTAAAGTAATGATGAATACAAAGATTCGCAAACTTGATCCAAACACGCTTGACGACAACCGTAGAACGAAATAGTAAAGTAAGTAAGTTGTTTTATTTAACTGATTCATAAATTCCTAAACTCTTCATTTCCGCTCCCTACGGAGTACGGAACCGCCCCTAATTGAGTTTACTAAGACAAAGGGCAAGCAGAATTACCTACGTTACGGCCTTAAGGCTTTTGTCAGGTGCAAACGAAAGAAAACAAGAATGCAAATGCGAGAAGTAAGTTAAATACGTGCGTACTTTCTGTACTTCTGTCCGGTGCGGAATGCTGGAGAGTAACCGAAAGGGAAATGTCTAAATTGTCCACTTTCCAAACAACCTGCCTAAGGAAAATTCTCCGAGTTTTTTGTCCAAATACCATCACCAACCAAGAACTGCTTACTCGCAGCAACCAAACAGAGAAACAAACTATTATAACTGGCAGACGCCGGGGTTGGCCACATCTTCAGAAGTGACCCCGACGCCTTCACGAGAACTGCTTTGCTATTGACCCTAGAAGAAAGGTGAAAAAGAGGCCGACAAAAACAACTTGGTGGAGAACTGTGGAGGCCTAAATACAAAGCATAAAACAGAGTTGGAGCACTGCACGAAGGATGGCCGCCGACCGAGTAAAGTGGAGGAAGTTTTTTGCTGCCCTACAAGACGCCACCGCGTGACGCTGTCGTGTGGTGAGTATTGAGGCAACTACGACAGTAGTTTTCGCCAGGAATAGCTTATGAGATATTAATTAAGTAGGTCTCCAGAAATTGGCTCGTTAAAGAATAGAGACCTATCTGAGATAAGGACAAGAAGAAGAGAGTGCGAATGCTTTCCACTGGACAGTGTTTTCTAGTGAATTATGGAAAGAGTTCTGTTTCCCCACGACCTTAGCTTCTGCCCTTAGATCCCGTAACAGACAAAGACCCCAACCTCATCTGTGTGTAGAAATGCCCCTATATGTAAATATTTAACACCGACAGCACGAGTGATACATTAACGAACTAGATAATGATCAAACGATTATTGTGTTTATTAATTAAACATCCATACGTATAGGGTTAGTAGTAATTAGAACGTGATGGTAAAAGATGATTCACACAAAAACACACAGATGAGATATTAATATTGTAGTTAATTAAATAGAAGCATGAGCTTGTGTAAAGCGAAATGATAATGATGTGATATGATTCGTGTTACCAAAATGGTGAGCCATCTACGCAGTCCATGTGTCTCTAAACGCTTACCCGGGTAGGACGATTCACATGTATGCATAGAATGTCCCAAGTTGTAATAAGTTATGTCGAGTGGGGTATCTCTAAGTCGAGGACGTTCTGATGAAAACTTGTATGTACTGAGAACGTTGACGATATACATTCCTTCACTGCTGGACAATATCTCTGTAGCGTTGATCAACAGTTGTCGTATGAAAATTGTCGGTTGTCTAATCACCGAAGGGTACTGGCCAGACTGGATATCTTCACGAAAGTTCTTGATGTGTAAACTCATTACCTTGAGTATGTAATCGTGATTCATAAAATATACTTTGCAGTCTGCTTCATAGAATGCACTTAAGAGTGTGTTGCACTTGGTATAAATATGAGATTCAACTTTTGAGCTCTTTAGCTTGACTTCAGATGGTAAGCTTCCGATGCAGCTGAACTTGATATGAGTAATCGACTGTGAGCTTTATCTTGACTCCTGTAATAAGCTTTCGAGTGATTAGAACTTGATTAAAATAGGTACTGAACGTGTGCGCACGTGATATAAGGTGACGAAAAAAATGCTGCGTCCACC
>JAMPIV010009044.1:0-96508 GCA_024509875.1 Oreohelix idahoensis
GTAGAGTGGGAGAAGGGGTGGATTGGTGGTAGGGTGAATGGGATGATGGGGGGGAAGGGGTGGAATAGGAGAAGTGGGGGGGATTGGTGGAATGAGGGAATATAAGGGGATTTGGAAGGAGGGTTGGAGTAAATGTGAGGGTGGTAAGGGGGAGGAGAAGGGTTGGATGAGGAGTGGGAGGGTGTATGGTTGGTTAGGGGGAGGAGTGTAGGGTGATGGAGAGTTTGAATGAGGGGGAAGGATAATGGTGAGGAGATGTAGAGTTTGTAATGGGATTGAGGGGGGGGGGTAGTGGAGAGAATGTGAGGAAATTATAGAGGGGTGTAGGTGTGGGAAGGGTTAGGGATGAAGAGGGAGGTATGGGAAAGGGAGGGTGGTGGGGGGGGGGTGGGAGGAGAGAATGTAGGGGGGTAAGGGAAGGGATTAATGAGGGGGGGGTTGTGAGATTGATGGGGGGGAGGGAGGAGGTGAGATGTGGGTAGTATTTGCTGAGAGGATGTGGGGGAGGGGAAGGGGTTGCTGGTTTTTGTTGGGGGGTTTTTGAACTTAAGCTTGGAGAATAGTTCTGTAGTTCTCCTAGGGGTGATGGGTGAGGGAGGGAAATTGGGGGGGGGGCAGGAGTATCTGTCTGTCCCATGGTTGCCAGTATTTCTTTTCTTATCTCTCTCTGATGGTCTATGTTAATGGGTAAGTTGATTTCTGAACTGTATCTTCTAGCAAACAGGTCTGCAGCTTGTTTTCCTCTGAAAAGTTTGCCACCTTCATCCAATGTGATAGTCTGCCTTGGTGAGGAACGCTCTTCATTTAGAGACTTGACTAATCTCCAAAGTTTCCTGCCGTCTTTCTCAAGGTTCAGCGATGCCGTTTTAGTTCTCCAGCTTTTCCGTTTTTTCTTCTAGCTTTGTTCTCTGAAACTCTGCTACAGCCTTTTTCCATTTGTTGTGAGTTTCAAGTGAAGGCTGAGACTCTGCGTCCTTTCTAGCCCTGTCCATAGCTTCCTGACGTTCTTGGAGTGTGCTGGACCAGTATGGTATGTAGTTACGCCGGCATCCTTTGGGAATGGTTTCTTTTGCAGCTTGTAGTGTGCATCTGTTGAAGTCTTTTACCACTTCATTAATGTCTCTGTTCTGTACCTTGAGGGTAGACAGCAGCGTGTTCACCTGATGCCTGAATAAACCCCAGTTTGGCTTTTTTGTAGTTCCATCTTGTAATGGCTGGGCCTGTACTGAGAGTTGCACTCTGGACAGTAAGAAAGATTGGGCGATGGTCGCTTCCCCCTAGTTGGTCTCCTACTTCTCTACTAATAGATCCAGCTATATCTGGTGTGGAGAAGGCAAGATCTGGTGTTGAAGTTGTGTGCCATCCTCTGGAGTAGAAGGTAGGAGTATCTGTGGCATTATTGACTAGGATTAGGGAGTGATCATCTTGCCAAGTTTCAACCTCTTCACCTCTGTGATCCAGATGGTTATAGCCCCAGCTCTGGGAGTGGCTATTAAAGTCTCCAACTGCTATAAAGTTGGTGGCTGGTACCTGTATAGAGCTGAGACTCAGGGGTTTGTTGTTCGGACAGTAATAGTTCAGGAGTTCTATTTCCATCTTGTCTACCTTTATCTGCAACAGCTGATATTCTGCTCCATCCATGAAGGTTTTCCTTTCGTGTGCAGGAATGTTATTCCTTACAAGAGTAAGTACTCCTCCTTTTCGTCTATCTTGTCTGTCGGATCTGAAGCATTGATATCCCCTTATTTTAAAGGTTTGATCTGCTTTCAAGTGAGTCTCTTGGATACAGCAAACACTGACTTGCTTCTCATACAAGATGTTTTCCAGCTCTGTCTTTTTGCTGTATCCAGCCTGCTTGCTGTTCAGGGTTTTCTCTTTTTCTGTTTTGTTTTGGTCAGTAGTTCTCCTCCGCCGTCTGCTGACTCCACAAGACGGTCTAGAGGGTCCTCCAGTAGCTGAGGGTGGGCTCTGTCGAGGCTCAGAGCCCGGCACTGCACCTGCCTGGTGGAGCTCCACAGGGCGAGCACCAGTACGAGATTTATTTGACGGTGTACTCTCCATAGAAAAAAAAAGCGAGTTGCGTGATACTGTGGTTTCCGGTGCGCCTTCTGGCCCAGTATCTACGACTTTAGCACCTGTTCAACGGGAGAGTGGGCTCATCCCTAATCTGTTTATGTTCCCAGTAGTAGACTATTCGCAAGCAGCCTGGGGGTGTCACTGCTCTGCGCGGACCTTGTTTACCGAGGCGGCGTCCGAGCTCGTATGGTGAAAATATGGTTGCGTTATCTTCAAAATAGACCCCTGTCTTTCCCATGGCTTTTCTGCCATCCTGCAACTTTGAGTTAGGGAGTTCTGAGCTCCAGTCTCTTTCCCAGGCATTTTATCCTGGCCTGGCACGCATACAGAGGACCCCACTTCTGGTTCTAAGTTAGCAGTTGGGGATAGGTGGGGTAGCACACTGTGCATTCCCCGTCATCCAGGGGGCTCTCCAACTAAGCAGAGCTTGCACAATGCTGTGCTCTGGTTCTGGGCTCTCCCAAGGAATCCTCACGTCCTGCACAGAGCCACTTCCAGATACCCACCACCTGCCAACCCTCCATTGTAGAAATCTCCTGCATGCGGCCATCCAGTCAAGAACCAGTATTAAGTCTGGTGCCCAAGTGATCCCCCCAAGCTTAGTGTGCAATGCTGGGTTCTCAACATGCTGCAACACAGGGGTGATTGTGATGCTCAAACATCTCTCTCAACTCTGCACCGATAAGTGGACATCAGGGACTTAACTGTGCCTCAGTAGTCTTCAAAGTGGGGAAGTTGTGGAGTCTTCCTGTCCATGTTCTTGCACATCCTAACACTGCCCGCAAGACATCGGAGGTTTGGAGAGTGGCCTTCTCTCCCACGGATGTAAGAAATGAGTAATAACAATTTATTTCTGAATTACTTCCCTCCAAACAGTCCATAAATGATTACAAATATCAAATTGTTAATAATTATTTGTTTCTGTCATGACTAAAACTTTTTTGCAAGAAAAGAACCTCATGACATTACCTGATAGATAGTGGAAGTAAACAGTACTGTGTTCAGTAAAATTCAAACTTTGTTTTTTGATAAAATGTAGTTTTGCTCACTTCAGTGATCCTGCAATTGTATACCTAGACACTATATAACTGCAACTATTTCTAAAGCTTTTAAGATTTTCACTAATTCTGCTGTAAAGATGAATGTATTACCTGTTACTTTATATATTTTATAAATTTTGAATTTTTGTGTTGCTATTTCCATTTCAAAATGTCCATCTTAATCATATGCAATGCTGGGTCCTCAACAAGTTTCACCACAGGGGGAATACCTGAAAGTGTGTGGATGATTTAAGGTGGTCCCCGGTACTGAAAACTGGATTTTACGTACAAAATATAGATTTTTTACTTTTGAGCTTATTTTATTAAATAATCATTGAGGAATCGATTGAGCAAGGTTTTATAACATAAAAAAAGCATTTGATGTATCAAAAAGCATATTTTCTGTACCCACCCGCAGCTATGATTTGCAAATTTGTGCCAAAAATGCAAGATTTGTTGCTCAATTATACCTTAGTTACGCTAACCAAATCGTGGACTATCTGGTATCGATACACAGGGAATTTCATTGTCTGCCATAATATCGCAAATTCGAAACTATTTTTTCTCATAGCTCTGTGTATTGTGTGTTTGAAAATTTCCGTAATTTTACGCTAACCCTCCTTATAGAGGAGTGTCACGTGAATGACCCCCATGCCCTCATTACCGACCCATTCAAGACGCAAAAGTAAACATCTGTTTTGATTGGTCATAACAACATTTTGGCTGCGTGCGCAAACGTGGAAGTAACAACAGCCATTTCCGCCTGTACACAAAAACAATTGTTCGCTTTCGTGAAATAATTTTCTCTTGTTTAAATTTCAGTGAATTGTGTTCTTTTACTTCAAAATGGGAAGAATAGGTAAGAGATCAAAGCAAATATCTGCTGCCAGGTTGCGTCGACAGTGTGTAATTTCTAGCAATGTTACCACAGAAGGTAATACAGAATCAGCGGTGAATGATAGGCCTACACAAACAACGTGGCCCCAGTCGATCTGATATAAAAATTAACTTGAGCACGAGCCAAGAATGTTGCATCTCCAATAATACTGTCTCTGCGCTCAGCTTTTGTAACCTACGTATAAAACCATTTGTGGACAATTCTTTCGCTTCATCAACAACCTTCTTAAAAATGTTGAAGGTTGCAATTTTGTGTAAGCAAAGCACATCTTGCAAACCAAGAACTGACAACACCAAGTCTAAAGGGTTTCTCTCTCTTCCTGGAAGTTTGTGTGTCACACATGTGAAAAAGCGAATTTCTAGAACGTAACACATCCGAGAGGGAACCAGAAGGCTGTGGCCTCGTGGACATGCAATCAACAGAAATCTGCTGTTCTTGGTGCCCCTCATTGTCTGGAATGGCCCTCCCATATACATTCAATCTCTTCTGTGAGAACCTAAGACCTCCCCTGGCCTGCACCAGAAAACATTTCATAAATAATAGGCCAGATCAAATTTTTTTTGAAATCATTTGGATAACCATGCACTCTAAGACAGTATTTACAACGTTCCGTCCAGCATCGTCCGAGCATGGAACATGCTCAAGAGTCTCGCATCGTCCATTACCATTAATAAAAAAGAAGTCATTGACATCGCTGTTCAGCTTTGATGCAACATGGCTAAAAACTAGAGGTCATAAGTCACTTATAGGTTGTTGGCAGTGTTATCCGACATCTTGAACTAGCATGGTCAATCGATTCGCATGTTATGGTCTTCCTTTCTGTCACACCTTTGAGAATACTAGGACAGTTGCAACTGAAAAATCAAACCGTGACAAATTTGAAAAATGGAAAGCAGATCACTCAGAAGGACTTGCCTGGCAGGTAAATTACTAAGGGTCCCAGCCGGAATGATGGAAGGTAAAAGCCTGTTGAAGTTCTCTTTCTTTCTTCGTTCAAAGGTGGCAGATCACAAGCTTATGCTACACTGGTTTTTTTTCTATCAGGAATGGCCGAAATTCCAAGAGTGCCTACAACAGACATCTGCGACATCAAACCGTATGGACCGATAAGTTGACATAAACCAAAGAAGAGTGCGTCAACCATGGTTAGCAAATGCGATTAGGCACTGCACTGAGGACACCTGATTACTACTGACTGCAGGAAAACAAAAAATCACCCCTTGGGGGAAATGGCCGAGGTCCGTCTAAAAAGCCAAAAAGTAATAACAAAAATTGTGTATTTACTAACACCAGGGCCATCCGCAAGCAATAGTACGGCCCCAGAGAATTAGAAACCAATCCCATCAATGGCTTCTCTCCTACCAATGGGTATTCCCCGACAAACGACAAAATTAATTTGTGTCCCGCCAGTCAAAAGACTCCTGGGGCTTCTATCAGGCTTCCATTGCTAAAAGAGGATAAGCTGCTTGGAACCACACAAAGACCCAAGGTTCACAACTCCCGCTATACTACAACCTGCTCCCCAAATAAGCTCTTACACCTATTTATGAGCGTCCTAACTGATCAGCATTTTTGCCTGAAGCGGTGTCAGCTATGTGCAACACAAAATGCAAATGAAAGCCTACACTATGTTATATGTGATTCGGTCGCACGCAGCAAGCGGAAATTTGTGTCATTAAAAAAAAGCCGAAATTTCAGTGTCCTTGTGGCCGTTGGAGAGTTTCAACTTTGGTCCTCATCAATTTTGGTAATCTGCTTTGATATATTTTTTTAAATATTTTTTTTTCATTGTTTTTCATACAAATATAGTGTATTTTTTTTTAAATCATTAAAAATAGAATTTTAAACTTATCAAAAAAAGCCCCTGATAAATTGTTTTAATTGTCAGTCACAACATGTGTGTGCAATTTGGTAAAGTTTGGTCAATGGGAAACATAAGTTTTTAGCTCTCGAAAAGTGGTGAAAATCCAATATGGCGGATTTTTTTTTTTTGGTTACCATGGTAACCACATTTTTTTTTTACAAAATAAACTGTAGAATTTGGTTCATGGACATACACTGTGTCTATTGAGCACATAAAAAGTTTGAAAATGTTATTAGAACAAAGGTTAGTTTTCACTGTAGGGGAACCCCTTAAGGAGTCAATGAGGATGTAATTTGCCTCACAGACAGAGGTGCACTTCCACATTTTTACATAATATTATAACATTGTGCATAACTGGTGGTCATATAAGAACGATACTAGGTATGCCTCCATGCAGGTGGGTGTTCAGATAAAAGGCTATAAACCTGTAATTTTGCTGGGCAAAAATTACCTCTGAGGCATTGTCAAGGAAGACTGTGTTCAAATGTACATGTATCTAAGGTATGAATTTTAGAAAGATAAACTGGCAAGCCATTATGCTTATATTTCTACAATTTATTTTTTTGTACAATGTGTATGAGTAAATATTACTACTACACAGTAACACTGTATTCACATTGTAGATATATCTAAAGTAGACATGTCATAGAACATGGACATAACTGAATTTTATGTGCAGCATTCTTCAAATATGAATTACTGAAAAATTAGTCAAGAAATAATTACTTATGGCTAATTTCTACTACTTATACTAATTGTTATACATGAGCATGAATTACAATTGAGAAATTTAGCTAGTAGTAATGTTAAAACTGTTGTTTGGTAAAGCAGATTTGGTAACATAATTTGTTAAAACATGATAATGACATATATTTTTGATAATCATATAACATACAAAATAATGACAATTCTAATCTATACAATGGCATATACATGAACACACTACATGTAATGTCATTATCAGCCCTAGACCTAACATTTCGGTCACATACTCTACCATTTATGCACTGTTGTTTTCTAAAAGGGATATATACATTAAAGATGGGGAAATTCACAACAAACAAGTTTCTATTTACAATTTCAGATGCACAATTATGTTTCAAATACCACCTGCCCATCTTTCAATCATGGAAATTGTTGAATGTGTAAATGCTACCTGGGCATGATTATTTCAATGCCATCCTGAGTTCTGACCTAATATGTTCAGTGTTTTTTAATACATCCTGTTTGGGAAATATAAACAGATTCTGTATTCTGTACCTACTTTTGTTTTCTTCTTAGCTCAACAACATAGTATTAATTTTTTTCCAAGATTCTACACGATGTGAGGGAGCATTTCAAAACAAAACTGCATGAAAGGAACTATCAGCTGAAGAAAGGAAGTTCTATCAAGGCCTTCGTTACTCAGCCTCAACAAGATGATAAAATAACGAGGGCCGAAGTTTTATTTGCAAATTTTATTGCTCAACACAACATAGCTGCTTCTATAGCTGACCATTTTTCAGACTTATCAGCTGAGATGTTTCCGGACAGTGCTATTGCCAAACGTTTCAGATGCAAGTGAACCAAAACAACAGCCATTATTAAAAACTGCTTGGCTCCATCTGCAACGGAGCCAGTCATCATATTATGCAGGGAGACACCTTTCTCCTTGATGATCGATGAGTCAAATGATAGAAAAACTGACAAGCGTTTAGCTATAATGGTGAGGGTATTTGAAGATGGCATAGGACCTAGAACCAGGTTGCTGGGCATGCCGGTTGGTACTGGTGGAACCAGTGAAGCTATTTTCAGTGGTATTGATGCTGTGTTCAGCGACTAACAAATCCCATGGCTTAACTGTATAGGTTTTCCAAGTGACAACTGCAATGTAATGGTTGGCAAATCAAACTCTGTACTAACACGAATCAAGAGCAAGAACCCTGATGTGTTTAGTATAGGGTGTATTTGCCACCTTGCAAATCTTTGTGCCAAGGAGGGTATAAAGCAGCTGACTATTCCTGTTGATGACCTTTTGATAGATATCTTCTGTCATTTTGAGCATAGCTCAAAACAGAAAAAATCATACAGAGAGTTTCAACTGTTTACAGGAGTGGATGCACTAGACATACTAAAGCCCTGCCAGACTTGCTGGCTTTCTTTGCAGAAAGTAGTGGACAGAATTTTAAATCAATATTCTGCTCTATCTTCATACTTCGAGAGCCACGACGATATGGAAAAACCATGCCGTGTCGAAAACATTCATCAGTTACTAAAATCACCACTGACCCAGATGACTCTACGTTTTCTCCAATTTGTGCTACCTCTGTTGACTGAATTTAACAAATTGTTTCAGACAGATGAGTCCCAAATAGGTGGTATGATGGATGAAATGGACCGTCTGCTACAAAAATTTATTGTCAAATTTGTAGAGATGAAAAACGTAAAAGAGGTGAAAGATATAAGATTGTTACAGTATGCTGAACGTGATCTACAACATGATGACCATACACTTGCTGTTGGTCTGTCCAACAGGACATTACTGGAAGAGTTAGATATAAGTTCTCAAGTGAGAAATTCATTTTTCAGAGATATGAGGAACTTTTATGTTGCGGTTGTGAAAAAGATATTGGATAAATTTCCATTTGAGAATGAAGTCCTTAAGGATATCAAAATTCTTGATCCAACCTTTAAAGACACAGTTCAATATACAGCAATCTGTAAGCTGGCCAACACTTTTGCACCACATTTAGACCAAGATGTGTTAACGGATGAATTTGAAGATTATTGTTTGCTGCCTGATGAATGTATTTCAAGATTGGAAGCTGGACAAAAAAGAAGCTTTTCTAGGTACTGGCTTGACATAATCAACCTGAAAACTAGCACTGGTCATACAAGATTTCCCAGTCTGGCAGTCATAGTAAAACGCTTATTAACATTGCCTCACAGCAATGCTGACTGTGAGAGGTCTTTCTCTATGATGAAAAAGATACCCACGGACTGCAGAAATAGACTAAATGATGATACAGTCACAGCATTTCTACAATGCAAAATAAATTCTAACTCCTGTTGTTTAGGTTTTAAAGCAAGTGAAGACATGCTTAAAAAGGCAAAGGAAGCATGTCACTATGATGGTGCAGAACCATCTAATTGAATATACTTTTACATGAATTAACTCTTTTGTTACATTTTTCAGTCTTTGTACAGGTTTTGCAGGTCTTTGTACAGGGTTTTTTTATTTTTTGTACAGGTTTTTCATCTCTGAGGTGTGGCATGTATGCAACAATGATACCATTATTGTTGTATTCAAGTGTTGAAATGAATAATTTTTTTAATTGATTAAACCATGTTGCTTATAATCATTATGAAACTGATTGTGACTTACTGCTTGCATTACACAAGAGTTTAATACTGGTATTCAATGTCATTTTTTTGCAAACACGTGCGCGACCTACATGCAATAAACAACAGATAGAGTACAGGATCTTTTAGTTGAATCTCATCAGCAACCACGAACTACTTATTTGGAGTAGCCAGGAGGACATGCACACCATCATAGCTGGCAGACAAAGGAGTTGGGTTGGCCACGTCCTCAGAAGGGACCCTGATACCATTACAAGAACAGCTATGCTATAGATCACCAAAGGAAAGCAAAAGAGAGGCCAACCAAAAACAACTCGGAGAACTGCGGAAGCCGAGATGCAAAGAATGAACCAAAGTTGGGCAATGTACGAAGGATGGCTGCAACCAAATAAAGTGGAATCAATTTGTTGCTGACCTACAAGATGCCACCATGCGTGATGGCCACTGACTGTTTTGACCGTCGGTGGATATTGATTAAAGAAGAAAAAGAAGAGTAAAGGAAAGCGAGCAGGAGAGACTAAATATACTCATTTTTTTATTTGATCCTTAGCCGTCGACCGTCAAAACAGTCAGTGGCCATCACACCTAGTGGCGTCTTGTAGGGTAACAACAAATTGATTCCACTTTGCTCGGTCAGTGGCCATCCCTCATACAGTGCCCCAACTCTGGTTCATTCTTTGCATCTCAGCCTTCACAGTCCTCCACCAAGTTGTTTTTGGTCAGCCTCTCTTTCGTTTTCCTTCAGAGGTCCATAGCATAGCTGTTCTTGTGATGGCATCGGGGGTCTCTTCTGAGGACATGGCCAACCCAGCTCCAGCGTCTGCCAGCTATGATGGTGTGCATGTCCTCTTGCTTGCTCTGAGTAAGCAGATCTTGGTTGGTGATGGTATTCGGCCAAAAGATTTGGTGAATTTTTCTTAGGCATGTTATGTGAAAAGAGGACAATTTAATCATTTCCTTCTCTGTAACTCTCCAGCTTTCTGCACCATAGAGAAGCACAGAAAGCACACAGCTCTGATATAATCTTAATTTTGTGCTTGAGCTGTATTGAGAGGACTTCCAGATGTTGTTTAGGCTAAAAACTCCAGCTAGGCCGGTACCAAGCCAGCTGAAAAAGGAGGGCGGCCTGCATGGAGGCCGTAAGGAGGCAGCCCCTCCACCATGCAAAGGCACAACAGGCCAATCATCTGTTTGCTTTAAACTATGATTATGAGTAATATAAGAGAGAAAACGGGACTGATTCTAAAGGCGATGAACTGGAACGGACTACGACTTATGGAACTTGGAACACAAGAAGTATAAATGGGAAAGAAGAGGAGCTGGTGGAAGAGATGAGGAAAACAAAACTAGGAATCCTGGCTATTACCGAAACAAAAAAAAAGGGACAAGCAGTCATGGATCTCGATGGCAACATGCTGCTATACAGTGGTGTACCCACATCTGAAAGAGCTAAAGGGGGTGTGGGTTGCATTGTGGCCAAAAACCAAAAAGATAGTATCAAGGGGTGGAACTTTGTCTCAGAGCGCATTATGGTTGTAAAACTAACAGAAGGAGAAACCATAGTCAACCTGGTCATAGTGTATGGGTCAAATGAAGATGAGAGAGCAGAGATCAAGGAGGAATTCTTCAAGCTGCTTCAAAGGACAGTGGATGACTGCCTAAATGAAATTATCATGCTCGGAGATTTCAATGCCAGAGTTGGAAATGACCATGCTAGATGGGGTGGAGTTATCGGAAGATATGGAGAAGATACTCTCAATGACAATGGAAAGCGACTCCTTAGATTCTGCAGTGAGCAGAATCTAATCATTACAAACACAAAGTTCCCCCATAAGTGCATACATGCATACACTAGGTGTGAACCAACAAAGAATGAGAAGTCAGTGATCGACTATGCCATTGTTAGGAGGAGCTCATTCAAATATGTCCGGGATGCTAGAGTCTGGAGGGGGCCAGAGATTGGAAGTGATCACTACATGCTTACAATCAAAAGAACAACTGAAAGAGTTGCTCAGCCTAGTAACTGGCCAGCATCACACAAGAAACTAAGTAAATGAACGGAAGAAATAAACATTAGGCCCTACAAGCTGAGAGAGCCAGAAATTAAGACCAGATATCAGGGGCTTATTGCTACAGTGGTGAGAAACACAGAAGAACAACCTGATGACTTGGAAACCCTGTGGCTTAAATTCAAGGACATCAAAAAGACAGCTGCTGCAGAAGCATGTGGTTAAGTCCGAATTGGGAACAAGAGAAAGAGGACACCTTGGTGGACAGAGGAAGTCAAAGAGAAAATAAAAGAGAAGAAAATGGCATGGAAACAATACTTAGGAGCTAAAAACACAGCAGGACAAATAGAGAAATATAGAGAATATGTGATACTCAGAACAGAAGCAAAGAACAAGGTGCTAGCAGCAAAACAGAAGTCCTAGGAAGAATTTGGAGAAAAGCTAGAAAAGATGCGCAAGAAAACCAGAAATTGTTCTATAAGACCCTAAAGAACATGAGGAAGGAAAAACAATGCCCTCTCAAATTTATAAAGGACAAGCATGGCAAATTGCTTACTGCCCCGAAGGAAGTAATGGAAAGATGGAAAGAATATTTCTCAGAACTCCTTGATGGTGAGCAAGGTCAAGCATCAGAAATGATAACCACTAGCACAGAAGAGGAAACAAATGGTGATGAAGATGACATAAAGATGGAAGAACTGAAGGCAGTACTGCAGAAAATCAAGATGGGCAAAGCAGTAGGGCATGATGGTATAACACCAGAAATGGTTAAGTACATGGGAGCATCAGGCGACCTATTTCTCTTAAGCATACCTGTCAACCTCCTGAGACAAAAATCTGTACGCCGGACCAAAAAAATCCTTACAAACACCCAAAAATCCTTACGCAAAAAATATATTAATAAATTATACGCAATATAGTTTTAAAATGAGAAATGACATATACAAATCTATTAGCATTTGAATTATTGTGATATAAAACATGCTAATAGTCTCATGCTGTTCTTTACATATAAAAAACTTAGTGATCATGATGTACACTATTCTTTCGATGTACAGTGTTTTGTATTATAATCAACACATGCACTTTTAGCACTTTGCAGAATTGTATTTGTGGGCTTAAAGTCTGCACAGCATGTATCATTGTTAATCTTACACTGTAAAATAGCAGTGAGTGTGTCCGCATTCATGGACCTCCTACAGTCTGTGTGGATTTTTTTCATCATTGAAAAATGATCTTTCGCAGTCAGCATTGCTGTCAGGGAGTATCAGCAGTCGCTGAATGATGACTTTCAAATTAGGGAAGCGGATGGCACCAGTACTAGTTTTCTGGTCAACAACTTCCAGCCAATAGCTGCAGAAGCTCTTTTTCTGACCACTATCTGTTAGTAGAGGCACACACACATCAGACAACATACAGTAGTCATCGAACTCATCTTTCAGTGCTTCCTGATCAAGATCTTGGGCAAAAGCATCTGCCAATCTGCAGATGTTTGGCTACCTGAGATTATCTTTAGTGCTTGGATCTAGCACTTTTAAGACCTTTAGAACCTGGTTGTCAAAGGGAAATTTATCAGTAATTTCTTTAACCACTGATGTGTAAAAATTTCTGACATCCTCAAAAAATGAACTCTTTACTCCACTATCAAGATCCATTTCTTCGATAAATGCTCTGTTCGAGAGGCCAATTGCCAGTATGCTGTCATCATGCTGCACCCCACAATCACTAAATTTGATATGCCTCAAGTCAACAACCTGTTTAACATACTTCATCTCCACAAATTTAACTAAAAGTTTTCTAAGCAATCTGTCCATCTCCTCCATCATGCCACCAATCTGCGACTCATCTGTTTGAAAGAGTTTATTAAACTCATTTAACAGTGGCAGAATGAAACTCAGAAGACGAAGGGTCAGCTGGGTTAGTGGTGCTTTTAAAAGTTTATGGATGTTTTGGACTCTGCCAGGCCTTTCAACATCATTGTGGCTTCCAAAATAAGATGAGAGAGCTGTATACTGGTTAATAATTCTATCCACTACCTTCTGCAATGACAGCCAGCGAGTCTGACAATGTTTAAGAATATTCAGGTCATCTGCTTCTGTGAATAGTTGGAAATCCTTATAAGCCTTTCGTCGTTTTGAGCTGTGCTTAAAATGATAGTACATGTCTAACAAAAGGTCTTCTACTAGCACAGTCAACTGTTTGATTCCGTCTTGTGCACATAAATTTGCAAGGTGGCAAATGCACCCAATACTAAAAACATAAGGGTTCCTCTGCTTGATCCTAGTAAGTACTGAGTTTGATTTCCCCACCATGACATTGCAGTTGTCACTAGCAAAGCCGATGCAATTTTTCCATGGAATATGAAATTTTGTGAACAGATTATCAACATCACTGAATATCGCCTCACTGGTTCCACCACTGCATACAGGCATGTTCAACAATCTCGTTCTTGGTCCCAATCCTTCTTCAAAAACTCTCACCATAATAGCTAACCGCTTCTCTGTTTTCTTGTCATTGACTCATCAACCATTAATGAGAAGGGTGTTTCCCTGCACAGCTTTATCACTGGTTCTGTTGCAGATGGAGCCAGGCAGTTTTTAATGATAAGTGTTGTCTTGGTCCTCTTCGACTGGAACTTTCTAGCAATATCACTGTCAGGAAACATTACAGGCGCCAAGTCACAAAAGTGATCAGCAACAGATGCAGTTACGTTATGCTGGGCAATGAAATTGGCAAATAAAACTTCAGCCCTTATAATGCCACCCTCTTCTTGCTTTGGCTGAGCAAAAAAGGTCTTAATTAATAGATGTCCCCTTCTTCATTGCAAACATTTGTTCATGCAATTTCGATTTAAAATGTACTTTCAGATCATATAATCCTGAAGCTATACTTTAATATCTTTGCTGCATAATCTACAAAAAGCATGGGTTGATCCTAACTTGGATGCATCTACAATGCCAGGGAAGAGTTTAACTCATTCGACCTGAAACTTACCATGACCTGCAAGCTTTTGTTTCTTTGAATTAGGCTCAGCCATCATTCAGTGGATGAAATATTTCAACTAATAATCTTTGTAGACGAAGAGAATGATTAAAAAATACAACGAACAAAGCAAATGGCTAACAGCAACAAAAAAAAAATAAATAAACAAAATTATGAACAGAATATCAAATCTAGGAAGAAAAAACGTACCACCAAAAATTTACAAAATTATTATTTACGAGTTGGTAGCCTAGACCAGTGATAACAGATTGCCACTTTATTAAAAAATAAAGCAGCTAATCTCGAGCGCTGGAATAAAGTAGGCCTACTCAACGCAAACAAACTTTTTTTTTCTAGTTATGTAGGGCCTACACAGAATATTATGACACTTTATCGGAAATATATTGAAGGGCAAGATATCAAATCTAGGAAGAAAAAACGTACCACCAAAAATTTACAAAATTATTATTTACGAGTTGGTAGCCTAGACCAGTGATAACAGATTGCCACTTTATTAAAAAATAAAGCAGCGAATCTCGAGAGCTGGCATAAAGTAGGCCTACTCAATGCAAACAAACTTTTTTTTTCTAGTTATGTAGGGCCTACACAGAATATTACCAACGGGCTGATCACCCATTTGCCAGTCACTTCGATTACGGAAATAACAGCAAATGGATTGATTTGCCATTGCCCTAAAGACGCCAATAGGCGTGATGGGAAACAATGGCAAAGAAAACCTATCTGCTGTTGCCCTAAGACGCCACTAGGCGTAATGGCCACTGACTGCTTTGATGGTCGGTGGCTAAGGACGGAAGAAGAAGAAGACACAGAATATTATGACAATTTATAGGAAATATATTGAGGGGCAAGATGTAGGCCTAACTGGAAAGATTAAGGCAGCGATTAAATTGCAACAAAGCAAAACAACAGCAATATTTAACCAAGTTATAAGTACTTAGCTTTTTTAAACAAAATGGCATCACTGATAACAGGTAACTTTAAAAATACGTGATGTCACGCCGAAAACCGAAAGCGTTTGAGGCCGAATTCAAAGTGTTTGCCGAATTCTTGGGTATAAAAGGATTTGATTGGTTGCTGGGAGAGACCTCAGTTTAAAAACGAACGCCGAGATTTCCGGAATTAAAAATAAAAAAATTGGTTTAAAAAAAAACCTGGGCTAGAAAATATTTTATGATTTAAAATTTTAAAAAACTTGGGTTGGAAAATATTTTTAGAATTTTTTTTTTTTTTGGGAGGGGTCGAAAAATCCGTACAACGAGTCTGTACGGCCGTACACTGCTAAAAGTATCAAAAATCTGTACATTGTACGAAAAATTAGTACAGGTTGACAGGTATGCTTAAGGGTCCTACTGGCAGCATGGTGCAACAAGACCATACCAAAGAACTGGGAGATTGCCATCATAACACCAATTTTCAAAAAGGGTGACAATCGACAATGTGGAAACCATAGAGGCATATCCCTTCTCAGTGTCCCTGGTAAAATCTACTCTAGAATCCTAGAGCAGTGACTCTGATGCCTAGCTGAGCCACAATTGGATGAGGTCCAGTGCGGATTCTGAGCAAACTGAAGTACTCAAGACCTAATTTTCACACTCAGATAGCTGAGTGAAAAGGCCTTTGAGTTTTGTTTCATAGATCTGGAAAAGGCGTTTGACAGGGTATCTTGGAGCAAACTTTGGGACTATTTGGCAAGGAAGAACATTCCAGCACCTCTGATTCATGCTATACAGAGCTTCTACAAGTCTTGCAGGAATTATGTGAGGACAGCAAACCATAAGTCAGAAGAGTTCAGACCACCACTGGTGTAAGACATGGTGATATCCTGTCACCTTATCTTTTCATACTCCTCATGGACGATGTTATCAAGTCATGTAAGGAGAGAACAAGAAAGTATTCAGTGGGGAACTGGAAGATGAGACAGGTATGTATTTCAGAGCTGGCATTTGCTGATGATGTTGCCCTGATTGCTAAATCAGACCCATATCTCCAATCCAACCTGCAAGTCTGGAAGGAAGAGCTGGAAAAGAAAGGGATAGTCATAAGTAGCTCTAAACAAAATCCATGGTGATATCATGAGAAGAAAGAAGACATCAGATTAAGCTGGGAGAACAGGTCCTGGAGCAGGTCGACCACTTTAAATATCTCAGAGCTATTATAGACCAAAAGGAAGGCATCAAAGAAGAGTTGGCCACTCAAAAAGCAGCAGCTGGGAGACTTTTTCAGGCCATAAATCGAGGATTCACCAGCAAGAGAGAGGTTGGTAAGAAAATGAAGATGGCTGTGTACCGCTCCACCTATGTCATAGTCTTGACATATGGATGCGAGTCATGGACAATGACTACAACCCGTAAAAGTCAGATCCAAACCTCAGAAATGAGGTATCTGAGGAAGGTGGTTGAAGTAACAAGAAGAGACATGGTCCGCAACCAGACGATACGTCAAGGCCTAAAATCCCACCCCCTGCAGACCCAAGTAGAACAGTCCCAACTAAGATGGTTTGGCCATGTCTGTAGAATGGGAGAAGATCGGCTACCACGACAAGCATGGGAACAAAGAGCCAGGGATCCAGACCCCCAGGATGACCCAGAATCCACTGGGAGGACAACATTAGACAATCTTTGAAGGACTGAGGACTAGAATGGAACCAGGCCAGGAGGAAGACAGCCAATAGGATAGTCTGGCGCTCTCTCATCCAAACCTCTACACCTCACGATAGAAGGGGAACGACTAAGTAAGTAAGTTAAGGCTAAAAAAGACTGTTCTTGCTGTGTTCATTCTGTTTTTGATGTCTTTGCTTGCCCCGCCACCTGGTGTTACTATGCATCCTAGGTATGTGAAGGCGTCTGTCTGTACCAGTTGCTGATTCCTTACTGATATGGGCTCAGGGTTGCTCACATTGAGCGTCGTGACCTCTGACTTCTTTAAATTGATGTTCAAGCCCACCTGCTGTCTATACTTATTAAGTCTAACAGTTTTTTCCTGGCTGTGTTGATGTGAATGTGTTAGCAGTGCAATGTTATCTGCATATTCCAGATCTTCGAATGTAGAAAATGTAGTCCATCTTAATCCTCTTAGACTGCCCTCTGTTGTCTGGCGCATCACCCAGTCTATGATTGTTAAAAATAGAGTGGTTGATAAGGGGCATCCCTGTCATACTCCTGTCTTCACCTCAAAGGTTAGGGTGCTCTACCCAACACTACAAGTAAAGTTGGCAGAGAGGCATTTTATTATTGACAATATGCAGCTTGGAATTCCATGAGCCCTCAGTATTTTCCATAAACTGTCCCTTGTATACTGTCAAAAGCCTTTTCAAAATCAACGAAATTAATGTACAGCTTTCTTTGCCATTCTGAGCACTGCTCTATAATGCTCCTGAGAGTAAATATATGATCTACACATCTTCTGTTCTTTCTAAATCCTGCTTGTTCTTTCCTCAGTTTGTGGTCCAATGCTTTTGAAATTCTTTGTATAATTATCCTGCCTAGTATTTTGCTGGGAACTGAGAGAAGAGTGATTCCTCTCCAATTATTGCAGTCTGCAAGATCTCCTTTCTTGGGCAATTTGACAATTATTCCTTTGTTCCACTCTGTTGGTGTTGTCCCTGTTTTCCAGACTTGTGCAAATAGTGGTTCTAATAGTTCTGCTGCTAGCTCAGGGTTTGTCTTAAATAGCTCTGCATTTAAGTTATCATGGCCAGGAGCTTTTCCATTCTTTAACCCTTTGATTGCTGTGATGATTTCTTCTTTTTGTGGAATGTCTGTATTAATATCTAGATCGTTTTCAGCCTCAGGATTATTCAATTGTGTCTCTGGTGGTTCCTTGTTCAGAGTTTCTCTGAAATGCTCTGCCCATCTTGTTTCCTGTCCCCCTGCTGTCGTGATGAGATTTCCTTGCTTATCTCTTACTAACGTAATATTGTTTGCACCTCATTTTCCGCTGATGAATTTAGTTATATTGTATTCTTTGCTTTGTTCATTTCTCAGTGCTGCCTCTTCTGCCTGTCTTGCAAGATCGTCTAGGAAATTCCTTTTGTTGGCTCGGGATTGGCGTTTAACTTCCTTGTCCAGCTGACTGTACTGTTTGCTATATAGTTGCTTTAACCTGGGGGACTATAATAAGATCATATCTAGGTGTGTCTTCCATTTCTTTCTGCAGTTGTTGATAGAATTCATCCTTGACCTCTTCATCGCTATCATTCATTGGTGCGTAGCATTGTATTAATGTAGTATTGGTAAATCTACCTCTCAATCTTAATCTTATCAGTCTGTTGTTGATAGGTTTCCATTCCAGTAATGTCCTTTCTATTCCTTTCTGTAGAATAATGGCTATGCCTTCATTGTGCTGTCCATCCTCTCTTCCAGAGTAAAGTACTGTTTCTCCTGTTGCTGTTCTAACTTTTCCTGCCCCTGTCCATCTGCTCTCGCTTATCCCTAGAATGTGTAACCTATAGTTTCTCTATAACTGATGACTAAACAGTGTTCTATCTACCTATTCAAGTATGACAATCTCAATCACGATCTACTGTCACATGACTAAACAATATTCTATCTACCTATTCAAGTATGACAATCTCAATCATGATCTACTGTCACATGACTAAACAATATTCTATCTACCTATTCAAGTATGACAATCTCAATCACGATCTACTGTCACATGACTAAACAATATTCTATCTACCTATTCAAGTATGACAATCTCAATCACGATCTACTGTCACATGACTAAACAATATTTTATCTACCTATTCAAGTATGACAATCTCAATCACGATCTACTGTCACATGACTACAAACAATATTCTATCTACCTATTCAAGTATGACAATCACCTATTCAAGTATGACAATCTCAATCACGATCTACTGTCACATGACTAAACAATATTCTATCTACCTATTCAAGTATGACAATCTCAATCACGATCTACTGTCACATGACTAAACAATATTCTATCTACCTATTCAAGTATGACAATCTCAATCACGATCTACTGTCACATGACTAAACAATATTCTATCTACCTATTCAAGTATGACAATCTCAATCACGATCTATTGTCACATGACTAAACAATATTTTATCTACCTATTCAAGTATGACAATCTCAATCACGATCTACTGTCACATGACTAAACAATATTTTATCTACCTATTCAAGTATGACAATCTCAATCACGATCTACTGTCACATCTTCTTCTTCTTCCATCCTTAGCCACCAACCGGCAAGGCAGTATGTGGCCAGTACGCCTAGTGGCGTCTTAGGGCAACAACAAATTGATCAATCTATCGCTGTTTCCACCACGCCTAGTGGCGTCTTTGGGGAACAAAAACAGACCAAACAATCTATCATTGTTTCCGTAATCAGATTGGTTGGCAAGCAGGTGATCAGCCCACCCCGGTAACACACGGGTGCTACTGTCACATGACTAAACAATATTCTATCTACCTATTCAAGTATGACAATCTCAATCACGATCTACTGTCACATGACTAAACAATATTTTATCTACCTATTCAAGTATGACAATCTCAATCACGATCTACTGTCACATGACTAAACAATATTCTATCTACCTATTCAAGTATGACAATCTCAATCACGATCTACTGTCACATGACTAAACAATATTCTATCTACCTATTCAAGTATGACAATCTCAATCACGATCTACTGTCACATGACTAAACAATATTCTATCTACCTATTCAAGTATGACAATCTCAATCACGATCTACTGTCACATGACTAAACAATATTCTATCTACCTATTCAAGTATGACAATCTCAATCATGATCTATTGTCACATGACTAAACAATATTTTATCTACCTATTCAAGTATGACAATCTCAATCACGATCTAATGTCACATGACTAAACAATATTTTATCTACCTATTCAAGTATGACAATCTCAATCATGATCTACTGTCACATGACTAAACAATATTCTATCTACCTATTCAAGTATGACAATCTCAATCACGACCTACTGTCACATGACTAAACAATATTCTATCTACCTATTCAAGTATGACAATCTCAATCACGACCTACTGTCACATGACTAAACAATATTCTATCTACCTATTCAAGTATGACAATCTCAATTACGATCTACTGTCACATGACTAAACAATATTCTATCTACCTATTCAAGTATGACAATCTCAATCATGACCTACTGTCACATGACTAAACAATATTCTATCTACCTATTCAAGTATGACAATCTCAATCACGATCTACTGTCACATGACTAAACAATATTCTATTTACCTATTCAAGTATGACAATCTCAATCACGATCTATTGTCACATGACTAAACAATATTTTATCTACCTATTCAAGTATGACAATCTCAATCACGATCTACTGTCACATGACTAAACAATATTCTATCTACCTATTCAAGTATGACAATCTCAATCATGACCTACTGTCACATGACTAAACAATATTCTATCTACCTATTCAAGTATGACAATCTCAATCACGATCTACTGTCACATGACTAAACAATATTCTATCTACCTATTCAAGTATGACAATCTCAATCACGATCTACTGTCACATGACTAAACAATATTCTATCTACCTATTCAAGTATGACAATCTCAATCACGACGTACTGTCACATGACTAAACAATATTCTATCTACCTATTCAAGTATGACAATCTCAATCACGACCTACTGTCACATGACTAAACAATATTCTATCTACCTATTCAAGTATGACAATCTCAATCACGATCTACTGTCACATGACTAAACAATATTCTATCTACCTATTCAAGTATGACAATCTCAATCACGACCTACTGTCACATGACTAAACAATATTCTATCTACCTATTCAAGTATGACAATCTCAATCACGACCTACTGTCACATGACTAAACAATATTCTATCTACCTATTCAAGTATGACAATCTCAATCACGATCTACTGTCACATTAAAAAAAAAAATAAATAACGCTTTATAAATACAAACATCTGGTGACTAAACAATCTTTTCTCTCATGAAGTATGACAAAACTTTTCTGTTCTTATTATGCCAAGCTCATAAAATTGACTTCCCTAATTTAACGAGGCATGCTGCACAGATCAAATTAAGGGGAGATAATGTTTAGTTACTCCTTAACAAGTTTTCAGAAAATAAATAAATAAATCACCTCTATCACAAATTAAAGGATAATTTGATGCTGTTTAACTATTTTAAAACAATGAAAATCTACACATGGATGGTACTTTGCATGAAATCATTTTGTATAAAATTCTTTTAGCCCAATGAATAAAGATTAATTCACATACAGTAGTTTAAACTTCCCTCTTTTCTATTACAAAATCAGTGGATATTTCCACCACAGCAAAAGTTGTTGACCTGGCTTGAATAGAACAGATAGTTGCTGGGCAGCTAACATAAATGGGATGTAATTGATATGGTGGCTACTTCACAGTAGTAGTTATAATAATTAGTTTTCATGCTCTTAAACCATGGTAAAGAAAATGTATTTCCCTGACACTCTTTCAAGGGAAGAGTGTTCAGGATTTCATTAATTTCAGATGAGAAATTGTTTAGGAAAGATGGTTTGTGGTCCCATACATCTGTCAGCTGAAAATGAGATGTTTTCTATTTAACCTTAGAGCTCACTAGGCCCAGACACTGCAATTGAAAACTTTGGTCACAAGAGAACTCATTTCATAGACCTAGTAGCGATAGTTGCAAAGGCGTACTTGTGCCAAAATCTTGTTTTGTAAGCAACAAAGTACAACCAAGTGGTTCTTTAGGGTAGTCTACACAAAGAGCTTCCATTTTCATCGATGACAAGAAACTTAGATCAGGAAAAGAAAGCTTTGGAACCCTGAGATAGTTCTATTCACACCACACAACCTTTTCCCACACCTGTGATTGCAGTCAGGAATCTAGCTACTGTAGGTAAAACCACCATGAACTAACAACTTCATAAAAGTCCTAATGATAAAAAATCAATAACTTTGTAGAACCACTGAACTTAAATCAATTATTTAAAAGTCCTAAGGATGAACTTTCAGTAACTGTGTAGACAAGATTGAACTGTATACAAATGACATTTTGTTTTCATCAGTAAAGGTTCATTGTAATTTTTTTCTGAAATCAAGATTAGTGTTATTGACTTTTCTTTGATGTTACTGTGATGTCTAATACATGTTTGTATTTAATCAACGGGGGTTCTTTCCAATAATTAAGTACCATAAGAAACAGTGGCCTAGATACCTATTAGTTCGTACACTACTCAGAGGATTCTCAACCTGCTAAGAGACAGTTAATTTCCAGTATCCTTATAAATATGCCAGTGATTCTCACTCTGTTCTTTTATTCCATGACACACTCTTTTACTGAAACAGGCTCTGCACTTAGCTACCCCTTTCCACAGTACATGCCTCCAGACAACAGCTAGACTGGTAGCATGTGTCTTATTGAATGTGCTACTATTCCTACTTTAACTACAGGTCATGCTAGATTACAGACAAGTGTATCAAAGATGTCAGTATAAATTTTTTGTATGCGGTAGTTTAAGCTATAAGATCTCTTAATGCTTGATTTCACCATGACTAATTTTGAAACCCTCCTCAAATAAATTAGCTATAGAAGAAAACAGTGTTACAGAATGATCCAGAAGATCCATGGGGTGGCAAACATCTTGAAGTAACACAATAAAAACAGCAACCGAGCCTACATTATATGCACCAGCATTCAGCCTAAACTGAGATGCTCCATTACTTAAAAAAGAAGCCTATTTGCATGTGTACCTTCATTTCTCCATATATCTGACTGTTTTACTTTAAGCTCTCCTAATCTCTTCCCGTTAATGCCTGCAACTGTCTGGGAATTAATGTCTGAATCTTTAGAGAAGCCATTCCAATAACACTCCTGGATGACATGCAATACAAAATCAAAAAGGTTATGTAAAGGCTTCTTTTTTTTACAATCACTACCATCAATACTGTTAGCCATTGCACAAGGTTTTCCTTTTCTAATTCAATTATAGCTAAATATAGCTTGACATTTTTTAGGCACTGTTTAATTTCTTCAGTAATAATTAAACTTTTTTTTTTTTCTAGTACTAGCACATGGCCACTACTACAGTCTACTCCTGGCCCAGTTTCTACAGATAACAACCATTTTTAAAATTTCCTGTATACCAGTATCTTCTTCTTCTTCCATCCTTAGCCACCAACCGGCAAAGCAGTATGTGGCCAGTACGCCTAGTGGCGTCTTAGGGCAACAACAAATTGATCAATCTATTGCTGTTTCCACCACGCCTAGTGGCGTCTTTGTGGAACAAATACAGACCAAACAATCTATCGCTGTTTCCGTAATCAGATTGGTTGGCAAGCAGGTGATCAGCCCACTGTGCGAAGTTTTTACGGGATGGGGTAAACAGCCCCATGCCCAACCCTCCTTAGTCGCTTTTTACGACATGCGTGGTAGGGTGCAGTGTTACTATTCTTTGCTCCCCTTTCGGGCCCCGGTAACACACGGGTGTATACCAGTATGCAGCTGATTATTTCTTCTTCTTGCGATCACATCTTTGATGTTTGTACCATCAGACGAGTTCTCATGATGAATTTGACCATTGTCTGGAGTTCCTCTTTAGCTCCATACAGCTTTGAATTTAGTGTTTAGTCATTGGGCCAGTATATCTTTCTTAACTGGTCATACAGAGGACAATCCCATAGAACATGCTCAGCAGTTTGTTCATTTAATCCACATGTGCACAGTGGTGAAGCAGACAATCATAGCTTGTACATGTGTTTAATCAATTTGTTATGCTCTGTCCTGAGGCAAAAAATGGTGATATGTCCCTGCCGGTCAAGAGTGTGGTAGTTGTTGTTAGGTTGATTCTGTTCTCTTATGATAGCCTGGATAGCTCTATTTTTCTCAAAGTATGTGATTTCATTATCTTCTTGTTCACATTCTTTTCCATTTTTGGCAAGTTTATCTGCGTTTTCATTTCCAAGTACACACACAATGTGATGGTACACACTGAAGTATGGTTCACTTTTTGGCAGCTACCTTGCTTACTTCATTTCTCAGATGCAGGATTTTACCACCCTTGAGAACTTGCAGTATAGACAGTGCATCTGTGAGGATGACTACCTGGTGGCAGTCAAAAATATTGTCATAAATCATTTTTGCAGCTTGCTCTAGAGCTTGAACTCTAGAGCTGTATAGTTGGAACAGAATTTACCAGTGAGAATATGCCTAGTCTCACAGTGGTTGTCAGGACATGAGATAAAGATACCGGTACCACCATTCTTAATGGCATTTGTTGCTGATCCATCCATGATTGTTCGGGATAGCTTTCTTGAATCATACTCAATGTAGCAGTTTGTATTTGCAGATCATTATACTCATTTTTAAAAATGCTGTGCTGAAGTCAGCCAAAAGGCACAAATATCGCAGCTTCACTGTAAATGGACACAACACAACCAAGGTCCTTTTCAGGACCAATGAAGAAGAAGATATCCAATTCTGAGACCACTGATTAATGTATTAATTTGGAGGGTACTGCTGGCCTGTTTCCATGGTACAGGGTGGGCTTCAGTGGTATTGTCTTCATGGATAGGTCTTCTTGATGCTGTCTTTTAAGTCTCTTTCCCTGATGGACAAAGCTGCTACGTTTTAGACATCAGAATGCCAGATCATCTAGTCTTGCCTTCATTGGGTGTGTTGGAATACTGTCTTACTTTTCCATCTGGATCATGCTTTTTGTATCTCTTCTATATGACAATGTCTGTAATATAGCAGCTTTCTGCATCTCTGATATTGATGTAGTTTTCAAGGCTCATTAGCTGATTTGATTATAAGCATTGTCTTTTAATGGGTTTTCACTTATCAACAGGTGCCGTGTTGTAAGCAGTGCATGATCATTGAAGAAATCGAGTTTCTCTGACAGAGGGTTCCTTCAAATTATTGTTGCGCAGGCTTTATAAAAGAAGTAAAAAGCATTGTGAAGGATGTCAGAGCGAAAAGTGTGATGTCGGAGGGAGACTCAAAGTTGGCCAAGTTGATAGAAGGGCCAGATGTCTATTTTATGCATACTTTATTAATAATGTTCAAGACTGTGAAATCCCAAAGCAGGCTGGGTCTCTCATTTATCAGTGGGATAATTAGTCAAATTTCAGGCTGTAACAATGTAACTGCTGTTTATGAAACTGCGCACAATAACTGAAATATGTGCAGTACAAGTAACTAGGGTCATGAAAGAAGGTACTGGATATGTGATGTCAGAAGTAATGCCTGAAATGCTCTGAAAATATTTTCTGTTGGATTTATTATGTCAAATTAAACCTTGGATTGTCCTGGCTTGATTTATTCTCTCAATCTATGTTGTGTGAATCTGTATGTCAGCCCATCTTAACAGAATCATAAAATATAAGCTGTCAGGGTCACACAACACCTTGCATACTGTTAGAAACCTTGTGTTTCCTGTTATCATATGGTGTGTTCTTGCATACTACATGTTTGCCACCTCTTTAACTTTTTTCTTTTCCTTGCCACTACTTCCACTTTTGTCATTACTAACTTTCCCACAGGCTTCAAACACAAAAGCTGTCTCATGAGATTTGTACTGGACATAGCCACACACCACATTCATTATAAAATTGGACTGATCCTTCTTTCTTGTTTATTTCATTCAGAATAAATTATTATGTGGCAGTCAGAATAAAATTAACCTGCTCTAGTATATCACATTTCATATTTTTTTATTTTTTTTATCGTAAGCCCGCTATTACTCGAGGCAAAATCTCCAGTTAATATGTCTAGCCTGAGACTAATTTTACATGAGCGTCTCTTTCTTCCCTGTACAATGACAGGTGTCCTCTCACCATTCAGGCAGATACTCGCCGATTTTGGAAGTACCATTAGAGCTGGGTCGGCTCATGAGCCATTCAGGTTATTCCAGTCCCTGGTCGATGACACTTCTTCAAATGTCTTCACCAGGGCCTAACCCGAACAGCAGTGGGGAAGGGAAAGGGTAAAGCACCACAATCTTGTCTCCTGTCAAGTCACAATGTTTTAAAGATGTTTTATATAGGCAGTTGCCCCAATCCCCCCTACCTTTCTAGGATTTGGTGAAACCTCCTAACCTTCAATATGTGATCAGTAAAATAAAAAAATAAACCACCTACAACTCAATTCCTGCTTTTCACCTACATTTACATTTGAGACAATTGTTTTAATATTCTTTGGTGCCTTGTAAACACTGAGTTTCTTACAAGTCATGAACTTTAGTTAACTGTATACAATTAAGCTAGAATTTTAGATTAACAAATACCTTGTATAGACCACCATAAATTCTGAAAAAGATCACTTAAAACTGTCCAAAATACATTTATATGAGTGCAGCATATTGCAATATAAATTGTTCTTCTCTGAGCATTAACAGTATACCATACATCCAAGGCACAATATTATTAAAGCTTCTAAACAATGTTACAAATAATGTACATACCTTAACATCTGTTTCCTGCTTTATTTCTGCAAACAGACTTGTGTCATTAGCTGCCACATTTCTTGCAGCCTGAAAACAATGATCTGTATTAGATGTACTACTGTAGGTATCACATTAAGAAAATAAAGTTATAATAAAAATATATTTTACTAACACCTGAATACCATCAACACCAAGTACTAATCATTGTCAAATAGTGAGGCTTAATGCAGCTGCAATAGCCATAAACTTGCTTGTTGTATCTTAATCAAGATCATCCCTGTAATTTTTCTGTTATTTACCCATATACAAATATGACTGCTCAAGGAAGATATGACAGAAGAACTTGAGTTAAAGATTTAGGACCTTCAGAATGATGTTTTAAAATCTCATTTATATGATAATGAATTTCTGGAATAATTTTTACCAAAAAAGTCAATTTTTAAAAAGATTACAGTGGATCACTGATGCTGATATGGATGATTGCACAACTATAAATAGTTGGTCAGTGACATACTGTGACAAAGATCATACTAAATACACTTTTGTTTTGACTCAAATAATTTAAAGATCAATTTAGTTTTTTTAACCCTGATTATTTCTTGTACAGGTGTGTAACCCATAATTCAAACATCTAAAAACCAAGATATACTGAAAACTGAAAAGTGTTTTGGTTGACGTTTGGGCTACTTTTAAGTTTCCCTACCCAAAAAAAAAATATGATTATTATTATTTTTAACTGGTATGCAGGGTACTGACCACACACAATGTTCAGTTTATTACATTTAGTCCTCTTGAAGCGCAGTATAAGCTGGCATATTTGCTATAATGTGATATAAATTTTCAATCACAACTATTTAGATGTGTCTAAGCACCACTTTCAGCCATGTGTGAGTATTTCTGAGCTCATTTTGTCATTTTGTGTGGATATTTGTGAGCTAATTTCATGACTTAAACTTTGTGAGTTTAATTTCATTGTGAAAATGTTGAAAAGAGCTGCAGATACTCCTGTGGGTAGCAGTGGGATTAAGAAAAGAAAGCATTAGTCATTATTGATAGCGCAGAAGGTAGAGTTATTGCCGAAGCTTGATCGTGGTGTCTCTGAGCATCATCTTACTGAAGAATATGGAGTAGGAACTACCACAGCATATGACATAAGGAAACACAGACAAGTTGCTGAAGTTTTACATGCACAGAGGAAAATATGAAGAAGTTTTGGCAGTTTATGGAATTTAAGAAAGACTGCTTAGATAGAAACCATAGTTTATGAGACAGATGACACTGGGTAAAATCTACAGTAAGGCCATCTGTCTTACTGCCAATTCATGAGCTGAAAATCCTGTTCTGATCCATCAACAGGTTTCTGACGCCAAGCTGATGACGGTGATTAGAACACTGAATGTACATATTTAACAAAGTTTATGTTTAAAGTTTAAAAAAAAATTTTTTCTGATAAATAAATTGTACTACATAATTTAAGTGGGAACATTTTTGGGCTACTTCGAGTGATATTTTGGGCAACTTTGGGCTACTTCTGGTGATATTTTGGGCGTATTCTGAAAACCAAAACACTCTCACTGCCCAGAGATATGAGTAAATCACAGTTAGACAAGATTTTAACTCTTAGACAGGAGCAATGCTAACAGTGTTCGTTTGTTTATACACCTGTACTTCAGCAATGATGACAGAAAAGAATTAAGTTATTAATAATAATTTAGAAATTCTTCCTTTTAATCCAGTTCAGGAGTTTGCAACTGGTCAATCATAATTTTTCAGTAGATGACAGACGATGACTCAGTAAGTCTTTAGGCGATGAAGGAAATAAAAATAACAGAAAGAAAAACAAAAGAGGAATGATAATTCTAGACTAACCCTATGGACTCTTAATCTCTCAAACATGATCCAGTTAAAGATTTTCCCTGACACTGATAGTAAACATTCATCATGATCCAGTTAAGGATGTTCCCTGACACTGATAGTAACATTCATCATGATCCAGTTAAAGATTTTTCCCTGACACTGATAGTAACATTCATCATGATCCAGTTAAAGATTTTCTCTGACACTGATAGTAACATTCATCATGATCCAGTTAAAGATTTTCATTGACACTGATAGTAACATTCATCATGATCCAGTTAAAGATTTTTGCTGACACTGATAGTAACATTCATCATGATCCAGTTAAAGATTTTCATTGACACTGATAGTAACATTCATCATGATTCAGTTAAAGATTTTCTCTGACACTGATAGTAACATTCATCATGATCCAGTTAAAGATTTTCTCTGACACTGATAGTAACATTCATCATGGTCCAGTTAAAGATTTTTCATGACACTGATAGTAACATTCATCATGATCCAGTTAAAGATTTTCCCTGACACTAATAGTAACATTCATCATGATCCAGTTAAAGATTTTCCCTGACACTGATAGTAACATTCATCATGATCCAGTTAAAGATTTCCCTGACACTGATAGTAACATTCATCATGATCCAGTTAAAGATTTTCCCTGACACTGATAGTAACATTCATCATGATCCAGTTAAAGATTTTCTCTGACACTGATAGTAACATTCATCATGATCCAGTTAAAGATTTTCATTGACACTGATAGTAACATTCATCATGATCCAGTTAAAGATTTTTGCTGACACTGATAGTAACATTCATCATGATCCAGTTAAAGATTTTCATTGACACTGATAGTAACATTCATCATGATCCAGTTAAAGATTTTCTCTGACACTGATAGTAACATTCATCATGATCCAGTTAAAGATTTTCCCTGACACTGATAGTAACATTCATCATGGTCCAGTTAAAGATTTTTCATGACACTGATAGTAACATTCATCATGATCCAGTTAAAGATTTTCCCTGACACTAATAGTAACATTCATCATGATCCAGTTAAAGATTTTCCCTGACACTGATAGTAACATTCATCATGATCCAGTTAAAGATTTTCCCTGACACTGATAGTAACATTCATCATCATCATACTTCAGCTGTCCAAGAAGCATAGACCTTCAACAAACTTATGCTAAGTCTTCCTGTCTTGTGCCTTCAGCTCACATCCTACTATGTCTTCCTCATGTCTGTCTACAGTTCTCTTCTCCATGTGCTCATTGGTCTCCTTCTACCTCTCTCTCCCTGGGGACTATGGAACAAGGATTAGCCTGGTATTGCTATCAACAGGTTTTCTCAATGTGTGCTGTGTCCATCTCCAGTGTCTTCTTCTCATGTCTTGTACCACTGGTAGTTTCTTGGTTCTTGTCATCTCTTGTACCACTGGTAGTTGTTTGGTTCTTGTCATCTCTTGTACCACTGGTAGTTGTTTGGTTCTCGTCATCTCTTGTACCACTGGTAGTTGTTTGGTTCTTGTCATCTCTTGTACCACTGGTAGTTGTTTAGTTCTTGTCATCTCTTGTACCACTGGTAGTTGTTTGGTTCTTGTCATCTCTTGTACCACTGGTAGTTGTTTGGTTCTTGTCATCTCTTGTACCACTGGTAGTTGTTTGGTTTTTGTCATCTCTTGTACCACTGGTAGTTATTTGGTTCTTGTCATCTCTTGTACCACTGGTAGTTGTTTGGTTCTTGTCATCCGTTCTGCAAGGTGATCTGGTCATACCACTTCAATCTTTCTATTCTATGCAAGCACCCATTTATGAAAGTCTAGAAATTTTGGTTGTTATCTTTGTTTTCTCCAGGTTTCAGAGTCATGTCGTACTGACTTGACATTGTTTTCTCCAGGTTTCAGAGTCATGCCATGCTGACTTGACATTGTTTTCTCCAGGTTTCAGAGTCATGCCATACTGACTTGACATTGTTTTCTCCAGGTTTCAGAGTTATGCCGTACTGACTTGACATTGAACATGAAGATTTTTTTGCTTTCCACATATTTCCCAATGCAATAAAAGATCCTCTAGCTTTTTGAATTCTTATTTTGATATCACTGTCAGTCCATCCCACTTGGTTTACATTGCTGCCAAGGTTTATGTATGATCTTGAAGGGGCATTTCTTCAAGTGCAATACTGTTATCATTTGCTGCATTTATTATCATTATCTTTCTTTTCTCCCTGTGTATATTCAAACCTACTTGCTGTAAACTCACACCAAGCACTTTCATTATCTTGCATCTGATTATGGCTATGGGACTGGAGAGCCAGGCCATCTGATAAATCTACATTATCAAGTTGTTTAGTCACTAGATACCATTTCTGTTGACTAAAGTTTTTGGTTGAGGTCAATGTTTTCATAATTCAATCTATAGCCAATAGGAAGAGAAATGGTGACAGCAAGCATCCCTGTCACACTTCATCAAATAGTTTTGTAAAACTTTCTCCATGAAGAGCTCTGCACATTGTGTCTTCATGTTTTCTTTATTAAGTTAATGATCTTCAGGGGGACTTTATAATGTCTCACCAATTTCTGAAGTGATTGTCTGTCCACTGTCAAGTGCATCTTCATAGTCCACAAAAACCTATGTAAAGAGGCAAGTTTTATTTCAGACTTTGTTCCACTATTATTCTCAATGTGGCAGTCTGGTCTGTACAGGATCTGTTTTGCTTAAAACCTGTTTGTTTATCTCTCAGCTGTCTATCTATGGACTCTTTTAATATCTCAAAGATGATCCTGTTTACAATTTTTGATGGCACTGATAGTAATATTGTTCCTATGTAATTTGTGTGCTCTTGTAAATCTTAAGCAGCTTGACCAGATAACCTTCCTTCCTTCTGCTGGTATTTGATGTAAACATTATTCCTCTGTAATTTGTGAACTCCTGTAAATTTCATATAGGTTAACTTGGTCAGATATCTTTGTTTTTTTCTTGATGCCATTGTCTATACCAATGTGTCTGTAATCTGGGGTGAGAAATCCGGTTAGGGCTTCTCTGCTAGGGTACTGGTCTGAACATAGAGGGGCTTACAAGATAACAACTTCCAGCATGAGAATGTAGGTCGAGGCTTTTACTGCAGCCTTAAGGTGGATAATGGAAACTTCATTAACAAATTCTATCATTGTGTCTGACTCTCAGTCCATGCTTCGAAAGGTTCAAAGTGGTTGGTAGCATCATGAACGGAAAACATTCATAGAAGCTTCCAGCCTACAAGAGTTGGTGGGGATATACTGTCCTGGTCATGCTAGTGTATGTGGTAATGAAAGAGCTGACAGACTAGCATCAAGAGTACCCATAGTGGGGACATTAGATATGGATAAGGGAGATATACTGAGAACAATTAATGATTGCCTGTTAGAGAATGACACTGCAATAGATGAAACATCAAGGTTAAGGCTGTTGGAATTTGGCATCAAACGTAAAGCTAGTAGAGATGGACGTATGAGAAGATGCATCTGTTGTGTTTACAACCAGTGAGCTACAGGAACAGTTAGCATTCACATTCAACATATACTGATGGAGACTGAGCACCTATGGGTTTGCCCAGAGTGCAATGATGTCAATTCTTTATAACAATAACAATGTTTAGTGGGAATTTCTTCTCCCTCAAAGATGGTCAGGTATTACTTGTAGCACTAGATGCTCCATAACAGATGAGGTAATTCCACTGAAATATCGGGAAATATGTGGAGATCAAGAGAAATCGGATCCAAAACGAACATAAGAATCTTCAACTCAAACATGAAGTCAGTCCTATTGTATGGCTCTGAGAATTGGAGAACAACAAAGAGAACAACCAAATTGCTACAGACTTTCATAAATGGGTGCTTGCGTAGAATTGAGGGATTAAAATGGTATGACAAGGTTACCAACGTGGAACTGAGGACAAGAACTAGACAAGTGCCAGTGGAACAAGAGGTGAGAAGAAGACGATGGTGATGGATAGGACACACACTGAGGAAACTTGTTGATAGCATTGCAAGGCAGTCCTTGTTATGGAACCCCCAGGGCAAGACCAAGAAGCACATGGAGAAGAGAGCTGGAAACAGAGGTGAAAATGATGAGGAAAATGTGGAAAGAACTTGAGATGATGGCACGTGACAGGAGGACTTGGCATGTGTCTGTTAAAGGCCTATGCTCCTTTGGGAGTGGAGGGTTATGATGATATAAATTCCACTGAAACCCTTTTTAATATAATTCTTCTGTAGAAGCTGATTCAGTTCATAACTGTTCAAGAAGATTTGTTTTCCCCTTCCTTTCATTGATTTCTGTGTGGTAAGAATCTCTGTAAACTTTTGACTGAAAAGAGTCTAACTTGAATGGCAGTAGGGAGGGGAAGTTGTAAGGCACCTCAACCATGCCAGCTGTCAAGTCATAAAGTTTTAAAGATATTTTAGACATGCAACTGCCTCCCCCCCTTCCCCCCCAGTTTTAATGGGAACCTGCTAACTTCCATTATTTGACCAGTAAAATTATAAGACCAGTAACTTAAATCCTGCTTTTATCTTACAATTACAATTGGGACATTTGTTTTAATATTCTGTGGTGCCTGATTTAAAAAAAACTTAGTTTCCTACAAGTCACAAACTTTAGTTGTTAAGTAAATACATATAATTAGGCTTAACTAAGACTTCAGTGAACTAATTCCCAGTTTAGATCAAGATAAATTATGAAAATGATCACGTAAAATTGTTCAAAATCATTTCTTTACATATCCAGCAAATTGCAAAAACATTCTTTTTTTTTCTCACAAATTTAACACTATACCATGCACACCTTTATAGTCTAAACAACATTTGGAAGTCCTCTCAGTAAAGAACAAGCACAAAATTAAGATTATATCAGAGCTGTGAGCTTTCCGTTCTTCTCTATGGTGTGGAATGCTGGAGAGTAACAGAGAAGGAAATGTCAAAATTGTCCTCTTTTCACACAACCTGCCTAAGAAAAATTCTCTGAATCTTTTGGCCGAATACCATCACCAACCAAGATCTGCTTACTCGGAGCAAGCAAGAGGACATGCATACCATCATAACTGGCAGACGCTGGAGTTTGGTTGGCCATGTCCTCAGAAGAGACCCCGATGCCACCTCATGAACAGCTATGTTATGGACCCCTAAAGGAAAATGAAAGAGAGGCCGACCAAAAACATCCTGTGGAGTACTGCGAGGCTGAGATGCAAAGAATGAACCAGAGTTGGGGCACTGTACAAAGGATGGCCACCGACCGAGCAAAGTGGAATCAATTTGTTGTTGCCCTACAAGCTGCCACCAGGCATGATGGCCACTGACTGCTTTGACAGTCGGTGGGTAAGGATCAAAGAAGAATAATGCACCCTTGAAAGCTTCCAAATGTCAATATTTTCATTCATCTTTTTGTGTTCCTAACAGAGCATACAGCCACCATTACAGCTGGACCACTTGTTAGAAGCCTGCACCAAGCATTCACATACACTTGCAGCAGTGGAGTCTGTGACAATTTGTTTAACATAATGAGGTAGTCAGCCCCACCCACAACCCCACAAGTCACTTTGTACGACACGCTCAAGAGTGCAGTAGGCATATTCTTTCTTTGTCTCTTCACAGACCCAGGGGAATTACATGGGACATAAATATTTGACATACCTCATAGTCTGTTTCCTGCTTCATTTCTGTAATTAGATGTGTGACATTAGATTCCATATTTCTTTCAACCTGAAGGCAATGAAATATAGCAGATGATGGGTACCATTTTAAGACTATGAAGACATACTACATATATTTACACCAATATCGAAGCAGCATTACCTCACAGCAATAATCACTGTCAAATGGTGGGGCCTAATGCAACTGCATTAGCCATAAACAAATATGCTTTTTTAAAAATAAATACTTTATTATTTTCCATTACTTCATTCTCTCCTTTCCTTTTTCACTTTCAATATTTCTGTGATACACAGTTACTATCTTCCCCTATCCCCACATCTGTTTAATACACTTCACACCAGCAGTGAACATACCCTAATCCTCAAAGTTATTTCCAAACTTAAAAATAAAGAAGATCAAAGGGGATGCTTTGGTAGATCTTTACATGATAGAAATTATTTTAAAAAAATGATAGCAAACTAAGGACTTACTCTTTCTCAAAGGTATTTAAAAGTTTGATATCCCTAGGATTAAAGGTACTTATTCTGTGTTTCCATTGATATCCTATGAGAAGCCTTATTAAAATTCACTTTATTAATGAACTGCATAAGATAAGAATGGGATCCTTTATTTGAAGTGACGTTATCATTTGGTAAAATATAATTTAGTTTCAATTTTTCAATGCCTTGTTGAAAGAATTGCAGTAAGAGGGTTGTGCTGCAGAGATACAAATAACTGATATGCTGCACTTCTTCAACATTTGTTATACTCTGGAACCTGAAACAGATATGATTGTATCAAGGCAGATCTTTAGAGAGCTCAGTGTTTCTAAAGTAGATGCTCACATCACATAGGTTGCCTACTGCTGATCTAGTCTATATTTTAAAACCATAAAGTGACTTCTGTTACTGTTTTAGCAATCAGAGTCAAGTTAAACAGCATGTCTACATGCTTTGGCATTTTTATTATAGTTTTGTCATCAATCACATGATTATGGTTTTCTTTAAATTACCACAGAAATGTGACAAGCCAAGTATCTACAAATTCTAAGTCTCCTGAGAAAATGAATGTGTCACATTTACTTAAAAACATAGTCAATAATTAAGAGAATTGAGCTGATAGTCATAATTCATTATCATATGATGGAAGAGATGAGGAATGTTACATTTAGCTGATGAGTGGGTTTTGCCTGGCCATTGAAAAACCAACAGAACTTGATCTAAAGCTACAGTTAATGACTAGTCACAGGTGAAAGACAAAGCTAAAGATAAACTTTTAAAACCACAAACAATTGTCAAAATATTTATGTGATATAATTATACTTGACTTGTTTTAAAATTTTTTTTTTTTTTTTTCGTAACCAGCAGCATTTGGGCTATGAGCCCTTTGGCCCAATGACATGTCATTGCGAGGCTGGGGAACCTGTGGACTTTCCTCCTAACCAAGTAAGGAGCTTCACTCCTTCCCATCCACAGAGGGTTTATCTCAGGAGCTGTTCAGGTTATTCAGTCAAAATCCCAGTCGGTGACACTTCTTCAAATGCCCATGCCCAGGCTTGAACCTTGAACACCTGATCACCAGTGCAATGTGGTAACCATTACACCAGCACGGCTTCCAATAGCAATATTTTGTGATTTTCGTTTGTCACAGTGTTTCATTATGAAATATGTAGTTTTAAATGTTCTGGTATTTGCATCTAAGGTACAAACAAAGGACATGATGCTATACTTTATGCTTTTAATTTGCTTTTGAAAAGTGGAAAAAGTAGAAAAATGCAACTCAAATGATGAAACAGTTATACATAAAGGGTAAAAATAATTACTTTTTACTTTCTCTTTTATTCTGACTGCAAAATGTCCAGCTCTGAGCAAACTCCTGATAAGCAGAATTTTTTTAGGTGGTCCCAGTAATTTCTACTTATCCAGACTGTGCTGTAGGTAAGGCCATATATGAATTACCTTGATGTTCCAAGACTAGGAAAGCAAGTTTCATTGACAGCAACAATATACTGCCATTATCAAGTTCACATTCTACTGTTAACGTTGTTGGTGTGTTTTTTACTACATGCATTGTGTTTTTATAAATTTCAATTATGCTTGTATTAATGCTAATGGAGATACACTGCACATCTTGACTCCCTATAAATTTCCCATCAGTTTAATATATAATAAGTGCATGTTCACATAAACAATTTACACAAAAACGTGGTATATTCTGCTGTTTAGAATTCTTTGGGAGAAAAAAAACACACACACACAAAATTGAGGCACAGTGTAAGTAATAATTTTGGAATCAAAGAGTTAATGTAGGCTACAATTGTTGTACATGTAAAAAATATAGGAAGAGGTGAAGTCTGGGATGTAACCTGGTTCACTATTTATTTGTTATTATCAATATGTATTATGAGAACCTTATTACACATTCAATTTCCCACTACACCCTCAGTAATCCTTACATATTAATTTTTGTTTTTGGTTCTGGCTGCATACTGCTTTACTATATTGTGTAGTTCTCTAAGTCTGTCTATTCTCAACACCTCTTCTACTGATATGGATGAATTGCAATCCTGTAAATAATATAATATTGTTATTCTCTGCTTTTCATATTATTTTATTGTAGACATTTTGCACATTAAAATTCTTCTATATTAAAATAAACTTTTCTTTATTATAGTCTGAGTAGGCAACCTAATTACTTTTTTGCTGGGAATTTTTAAGTTCCCTTTTTTATTTTTTTTTTTATTGTGGTGACGAGAAATATCCCTTCAACCTCTGATGGGTTATAATTAGGATATATAGTGTTTTCAATTCCAAATAAGATGAATAACTGCTGGGACTGAAGACGCAGCAAAAGAGATGAATGCAGTCATCGACTCATAGCTTGACTGCTTGCATCAGCGAACCAGAGCTGACCAAGACACTACTCCGCCTCCAAGTGGTGATCCTGGAAACAGGCTGCATCACTGCAGTCTGGTCGAGAGAGTAGGGATCGAAGAGGGAAGGCAAACTCAGTCCCAAAAATGCCGTGCAGAAGTCGGATGTGTCGGGCCGAAAGGCGTAAATATCGAAGCTCCGATGTGAAGGGCGACACAACGCAACCAACGTCCTTTTCAGTACAAACGAGGAAGAATAACTGCTGATACAGGAAAGTGGAATCACATCTATCAAATCAGTGTAAATGTGGCAAATCAAAGTTACCACAAAATACACAAAGAAACATTTCCCACATAACACCTGGATTCATGAATACATAGATGGATCAGCAACAAATGCAACAGAAAATGGAGGTGGATGTGTTTTCTGACCTTAAGCACTGGTGCACAGAATAAGCTGTCAATGGCAACATGGCAATACTCAGTAAAGTACCTTTAGAGCAGAGGAAACATACCTTTATGTTTGTCTAATATTTATTTACTGTTTACAGGCCTCAATTTTCCCTGTTTGGTAATGTTCAGTTTTAGCGCAGCCGATGGCCTATTGTAACTTTTCGTTTACTTTGTACTTGGTATCGGAGTTTACAAGTAAGGAAACATTCGTACGAAATACGAATAGCACAAATGATGTTCCTCCGGTGGTCACGATTGTAAATAATTATAATCACAACGTTACAAAATTAATAAATATATATAATTAATTTGTTTGTAAGATAATTACATGTATTGACTTTAAAACATACAGAAATATTTTAAGATCGCATTCTAATAATTATTTAATCAATTCAATACCCGTTAGCTCCCCAAGGAGCATAGGCCTTCAACAAACACATGCCAAATCTTCCTGTCACGTGACAACATAGGCCTTGAACGGAGCCGCGCTAGCGTAGTGGTTACAACACCACTCTGGCGACCGGGTGATTCAGGATCAAACCCGGGCGACGGCATTTGAGGATTTTTCGTCGACCGGGAATTGGACTGGATTAACTCGAGACCTGGCGAGTACATTTGAAGGAGTGTCGTCAACCAGGGATTGGCGGCTCCTGAGCCGACCCAGCTGCAATGGGTACCTCCGAAATCGGAGAGTATTTGCCTGAATGGCGAGGGACAGCTGTCTCTGTACAAGAAAAAAGGGATACTCACGTAAAATCAATGTCAGGTTAGACATTAGTAATAACCTGAGATTTCGCCTCGAGTATTAGCGGGCGTACGCAAAAAAAAAAAAAAAAAATAGGCCTTCAACAAACACATGCCAAATCTTCCTGTCACGTGCCTTTCACGCGAGGTCTTTCCACGTTTTCCTCATCTTTTTTCAGTTCTGTATCTAGTTATCTTCTCTGTGTGTGTTTTTTGGTTGGCTATATATATATATGTCGGCGTCTGTGGCCTAATGGATATGAACGCAGTTTCATAATCCAGATATACCAGGTTCGAAACCTGCTGCAGGTGGTTTGGTAGCAGATCGCTTTGTGTGGATTTTTAACAATGATATAAGCGCCGCACCGTTCAGAAAGCAATGGCAAACTACTGAATGAAAAAAAAATTGCCTAGAAAAATCACAAACAGCCAATAAAAGCTGGGGTTGATTGCCACGTCCTGTAAAGGATAAGTAACTAACTTATATATATATATATAAGACTATGATTATAATGATTAAAGAGCATATATATATATATATATATATATATATATATATATAGAAAGGTCAAGGTTGTCCCATAGCAGATACTGCCGTAGGAGAATGAAGTGTTAGTGACGTCACTAGGTCCAGCATCAAGAGGTGGGGGAGGTGGGGGGTAACCAGTTCTTTTCCTCGATTCCTTTCCTTCCCTAACTCAAGAGCAAAGTCAGGTATCCATTTACAGCCGGGTAGACTGGAGCGTGATGATACCGTGAACCGAACCCTTCACCTTAGACGGGAGAGACCAGCGCTCTAACCACTGTGTCAATCGGACGCTCATATATATATATATATATATATATATATATATATATATATATATATATATATAGATATATTATGATAGGAAACTCTATACAGACCGATACAACAGGAAACAATCTGATCATTAGAAGTAGTCCTCCCGTCGAACAAATGTTTAGGCCCCTTAATCTCATTTACACTCTAAGGGGGCCGGGATCAATTGAGTCATGATTCCCAAGTGTCATCCTCCTGTTGACTTCTGCAGAGAATTGGACCCACTCCACCTTGGTTGCAGCTTTGAAATTCACTCCTATTCTCTGCCAGCTGGAGGCAATTGTTAAAGTAACCCCTACGTTGAAAACAAATTACTGTGTCGAGTTCCACTGCCCGTTGCGGTTGTTCCCTAGCCTGCACTTTGCCTTTTCCGCAGTTTCGCTGAGCCTCTTAAACGCCCTTGTTCTTGACTGTCCCCTCAACCCCAACATCTTCAGTAGATCATACACTGAGGCCGTCACGAGACTTCTTGCCCCCTTCTCAACAGACATGATCATGTAACATTCCATGTCAAGGACCCTTGCAGGGCTCCTTCCCATGTAGTCCACTGGTCTTGTTGGGCCTGCTGCACCGCTTTCTGCACCCTCTTTTCATTCTCCGCTCCTTGTATCTCCTGAATTACCATGTCTCTGAGATAGTGATAATCGGCCGGAAAATTTCGAAGGCAGCGATAGGGGAATCATCTCTCACGCGGCAGCGCCTAGAGCGGCCTTTTATGTTAGATATGTACTCCGAGGCCTCAGAAGAACTAGATGTCTATCGCTCTAGATTTGATTATTCAGCAGCTACCTATGGCCTATAGAGGGAGAAAAATAACATGAAGCAATCTTAGAGTGTGTGTGGATCAGCTTATGGTGTATTTTTGAGAGTGCCGATGGAGGAGAAAAACAACTAGGAAATGTTGAATTAAGCTTTCCTCGAGCTTTTTTAACATAACGCCGCTACTGTTTTTTTTTTGTAGCAAGTTTCGTGAGGCTAAACTCACATGAATTATTTAGACATTTCGCTGCCACAATAGAAACGTACCTGGAAAAGTGGGGGTCCCTCAGCACCTTTAAAGAATCTTCTGAAGGGGTGCAGGAAATGATAATCGTGGAGAAGTTTAAGGACTCGATCACCCCTGACACGAGACGGTTCATAGTGGAGCCCGGAGTCGGAACTCATGAGCAGGTGGTAACCTTCGCAGAAAGGTATGAAAGCGCTCAGGTAGACATTAACCCTAACAGGAAGCGCGGCAACGATAATTGCACCCACAAAACAGATCACCCATACTTGCATATGCAAGCTACGAATAAAACAACACAACCACAGGACAGCACCAAGCAGAAACAGAGCAATCAAGCGCTGGTAACTGGAAGGCGATTGTGTAGTTCGCCCAAAAATAACACACAATTAATATCGGATTGTAAGAGGCCACAAACACGTCCTTAAAACGTTGCACACTTGCTAATTAGATGTACAAGGAACCATGACAACCCGATATGCCCAAAAAGAGCACGTAACTGTTGGTAACCAAACAGTATACTATTTATGACACGGGTCTTGAATTCGAAGATGCAATGTCGACATCTTTGGTGAGTGCCCAGCAGTAACCTAGTGACGGTGTACTCTCCATAGAAAAAAGCGAGTTGCGTGATACTGTGGTTTCCTGTGCGCCTTCTGGCCCAGTATCTACGACTTTAGCACCTCTTCAACGGGAGAGTGGGCTCATCCCTAATCTTTTTATGTTCCCAGTAGTAGACTATTCGCAAGCAGCCTGGGGGTGTCACTGCTCTGCGCGGACCTTGTTTACCGAGGCGGCGTCCAAGCTCGTATTGTGAAAATATGGTTGCATTATCTTCAAAATAGACCTGTCTTTCCCGTGGCTTTTCTGCCATCCTGCGACTTTGAGTTAGGGAGTTCTGAGCTCCAGTCTCTTTCCCAGGCATTTTATCCTGGCCTGGCACGCATACAGAGGACCCCACTTCTGGTTCTAAGTTAGCAGTTTGGGGATAGGTGGGGTGGCACACTGTGCATTCCCCGTCATCCAGGGGGCTCTCCAACTATGCAGAGCTTGCACAATGCTGTGCTCTGGTTCTGGGCTCTCCCAAGGAATCCTCACGTCCTGCACAAAGCCACTTCCAGATACCTACCACCTGTCATCCCTCCACTGTAGAAATCTCCTGCATGCGGCCATCCAGTCAAGAGCCAGTATTAAGTCTGGTGCCCATGTGATCCTCCCAAGCCTAGTGTGCAATGCTGGGTTCTCAACATGCTGCAACACAGGGGGGATTGTGATGCTCAGCCATCTCTCTCAACTCTGCACCGAAAAGTGACATCGGGGACTTAACTGTGCCTCAGTACTGGGAGGTTCCGTTTCCGGGTACACCACACACAGCCAATTGAGGAACGGTCGTCGTGGGCGTGTCTTCAGTAGGGAAGTTGTGGAGTCTTCCTGTCCATGTTCTTGCACATCCTAACACTGCCCACAAGACATCGGAGGTTTGGAGAGTGGCCTTCTCTAGTAACCTAGTGAAATTGTAAACAAGCCATAGCCCGTGAAGATTATAGGGTCCATGATTTTTCCGGTTGCGGAAGTTGAAGTTTAAAACCGGTTTATCGGGAGAAAAAATGAAAGCTGCAGAAGATTTAGTCTATCCTCTAATCCTAGCGAGGAAAAATGTCTTCCTAGGGAATCCTTCACATAACTTAAGGTCAACACAGGAGAAAGCACGCCAAAGCGGCCTCTGATAGATTGTACGGATTGCAATAGCCTCGACACCCAGAATGGTGAAAACCCTCATCATTGCAATCAAAGTTGGTGATTGTTGGACCACTACCGCTGAGTAGGGGTGACAAATACCGTCACATCCTGTCCTTAAATGCTTTGATGACATCGCCCTTGTGGAGTATTAAAAGATAAGGTGGCAGAATATCACCTTGTTTTACACCGGTGGTACCCCTGAATTCTTCTACCTTATGGTTTTCAGTCCTCAATTAATTTCTGCAAAACTTGTAGAAGCTCTGTATAGCATGAGTCAAACATTCTGGAGTGTTCTTCCTTGCCAAGCACTCCCAAGATTTGCTCCAAGGGACCTTGTAAACGCCTTTTTCAGATCCAATAAACAAAGATGCATCTCCCCCTTACACTCAAGGGCCTATTGACTCAGCTGTCCGAGTGTCAAGATAAGGTCTTGTGTACTTGGTTTAATCGGAAGGCACATTAGACCTCGTCAATTTGTGGCTCATCTATGCATGTCTCGGTCTCTGGATTCTAAAGTAGATTTTACCACGGACACTAAGAAGACATATGTATCTATGATTTCCACATTGTCAGTTGTCACCACTATTGAAAAGCTTCTAAACCCTACCCTCTCCCATTTATAATGCCTCTACTCTCCCTCCCCTACCCTCTTATCAACCCTACCTTCTACACCCACTCTATGCTCTCCTCACCCTTCCCTCTCTACACTTTTCTTACCCACCCCTCCTCTCTACCACCCCTCCTAGCTGCTCTCTATGCTCCTCCTACCATGTAACGCCCTCTCCCCAAACAATCTATGCTCCCTACTGCCTTTACCCCAACTGTGCTCTTCACTATACCTGCTTCACCAACCTGATTATAGCATCAATCTAACATGTATTAACTGTTGCTGGTAGTATCATTATGAGATACTTAACTGTTGCTGGTAGCATCACTATGAGATTCTTAATTTTTTGCTGGTAGCAACATTATTGAGATTCTTAACTGTTCCTGGTTAATATCATTATGCTGGTAGTATCATTGTGAGATATGTAACTCGTGCTAATAGTGTCAACATGTTTCTGGCTGTTGCTAGCAGCATCATTATAACATGTCTGACTGCTGCCAGTGGTCTCTATGAGATGTCTCATTGGTGCTAGTACTATTATTATGGGATGCCTGCAGTACCATTATAAGATGTCTAACTGTAGCTAACAGTTCCATTATGAACTTCCAGACTGTTGCTAGTAGTAACATTGTGAGATGCCTTACTGTTAGTATTACTATCATTATGAAATATGTGACATCTTTGTCACAAATACAAGTATATGTAAATATAGCCACTGTGATCCGACCACCTTTGCTTCCCCATCTAAGGTTCATTATTTTGCTACGCAAAAACCACGCAATTGGCTGTCTATAGACTCACTGTGAAGCCACGCCTAATTTTCCTGTTTACATGCACAACGAGCGTTTGAAAATTGTCGCACCCGACAGTCTTAATAAGAGGGGAGCGAACCGGGGTGTTTACCTGAGTTCTTAAGCGAGCAGAGATGTCAGTCATCGATAGTGACAGATCAGACGTCGGTAGCAAATGTAAGGGCGATAATAATATTTACCGACCACATTTAATGTCCGTGATCCCAGGGGACGTAATTATTTGATCTACGGCAGAGGGACGAAATCAAAGAAGGCCTGCTCGCTTGGCCAGGTCTTGTGATGTCGTTTCAGCATCGCGAGCGAGCGAGCAGGAAAATCCTTTACCACGGGAGTCGAACTCGAGTTTTTCCCTAATACGACCGAAGGCGTGAATTATCGCACCCTTTAGCAATAATAACACCATTTCTGTATAAATACTCCATCCTCTCAAAGTCAGTTATCTAGTCGCTCAGACATTTTGGATAATCTAGCTCGTTATTCTAGAGCCATTGTGAAAGTGTGTTATAGCATTCCGTGGAGATTGTTTTAATTCTGATTGCGGTAATAGATATTAGCATTTACGTGAATTAATGTGTTAAGTTTAACATTATAATTCACTGGGATTTTCTAGGTGCTAAGACTTACTTACTTAGTCGTTCCCCTTCTACCATGAGGTGTAGAGGTGCTAAGACTAGCGTATTAAATAACGCATAGCTATTTTATTTCAGTTGTAATGTAGATTCAATCACCCAGAAAGAGATGTTTTAATTGACTAATAATTACACTAGGCAACTGATAATTGGAGAGTACAATTCACTTCTAATTCATTATGTGTAATTATATATGCGACTAGTGTATTATCATGTGGCGAAACAAATATCAAGTAATGACAAGCGATATTTGTTGAAGTAGTCATAATTAAATTAACACGGAAATTGTGCGCTGAGTGTTTTACCGGGCGGGAGGGGAAGGCGCATACCTAAAACCCAACCCGTACCAGTTGAGCGAAGCGTAATAAGATAGCTTAAGACGCATGTGCCTGTTAATTTAATTAGATGATGGAGAGGATAAGAGATCATACCCTTACGCGTGATAGGATAGGATATTGATATTGTGGTTGAATGTTTGTTTTCTTCCTAATTTAGTGCTAATCACAAACCAGCATATATAACATTTTTCCCGACTACTGACAGTCGTGTTTCCGAATGAATTTATCCAGGAGAATACGTTGTTTCATAATCGGCACTCAGAGAGAAAAACCAATAGGATATACCCTCATCATTTTTATTAACAATTTACCAACCAGATGTTTCCTTCAGCTATTGAAAGTACTGTCTACTATCTGCTGTGAACACTAGATCGCGGTTTGTATTTTTCTCCATGAACTATCTGATGTGACATTTTCATATCCAATAATCAACCACCAAACTAGGCGTTCCCCATTAGGAAAATTAATTATTCGTGGAGGAACTGGGGCTCACTTCGGAGAAGCCCAACACTGGATTATGATACATGTACATTGATGTTTACGTTCAAGAGGCTGTTAACCAAGTATGAGGTAAGACGTGATTGATGTGGCCACTAATGACAGAGTAAGAGTGAATACGTTCTAGTTACGGAAACTGTACCATCCTTTATTTTCTTTGCAAATAATGTTATTTACTTGGTAGATTAACTAGGAACTTTGTTCTTCGCTTTACTGTCTTTTCTATACACTAGTGTTAATCTTTGACATTTTGGGTTATTAACTTCTTTTGTGATCTTTTCTCAACAAGAAAGGGGTGGGAGGGGGGGGGGAAGGGGAGGTTACTTATTGGGTTATTTTTCTATGTCTGTACACAATGATTATATTGATTTATTTATGTTTGATGTTGTAAAGTTTAATTGATAATAAACTAAACTAAACTAAACTTAATATATTGTATTGGTCAGCCCCAATCTCCATTTACCATAGTTTTCACGTTTGTGAATCCTGTTGTCACATAACTCTGTGTGTGTGTGTGTGTGTGTGTGTGTGTGTGTGTGTGTGTGTGTGTGTGTGTGTGTGTGTGTGTGTGTGTGTGTGAGTAGTTAACTTATAATTGTATTTATAGGGAGGTTTTAATAGATTGTCTATTACCAAAAGATAGTCGTATAGATAGGCTGGACTAGAGAATTCACTCATTCCAGAGACAGATCTTCACCTTAATCTATTTACTCGTGGAATCTATTCTAACGCTTTCTTTCTCAGATAACCCCACTTTTTCTGTTCTATTCAGACGGGACCAAATATATCTCTTATACATATCTAAATGTACGACAATCTTCATCATCCAAAATTAGGGTTTATTGGTATTCTTAACATTGTTCTATAAAACCACATTGTTGTTGATAGTAGTATCACTCTGATGCAACATTTTTAAGAATGAAACTTTTGAGTATCAGTTTATGCAACAACAAAATACAGGAAAATGGCACAGCAGAAAACTAAACACACAAAATAAGACATAACTAATCCATTTTGAAGGATTTAATGTACATTTGTCCTCATAACAAATATTACACTGTAACGAAAGAAAATGAGCTGTGAATTTATTTCATGTACACTTTTCATCCCAAAATTGAAAAAGTGACCAAATATCAAAATTAAAACAAGAGAAAGGGTCAATTTTGCACCACAAACTTAACATATCATCACTGTTTAAAAAATAAACAAACTTAGTTTTTAAGCAATGAAAACTTACAGATTTCTCCATAAAACAGATTTATTGAAAACTGAAATTAATCAGCAGTATGTAGCAAAGTTATTTGATTAAGCTCTTGCAATTATCAAACCATGAGGACTTTTTATGGCATATACAAATTAAGTTTTGAATTACTGTAATGCATACTTGTCTGTTGTTGTTTTACAACATTGATGTTTTACAACAATCAACAATGATTAAAGCAGTTAATGACAATAACCTCTTGAGAATTTTAGAAATTATACATGAAGTATGGAGAGAAGAACAACCACCACAACAATGGAAAGACAGTATTATTGTAAAGTTACCGAAGAAAGGTGATCTATCAGACTGTAATAATTGGCGTGGTATATCTCTATTATCAGTACCAGGAAAATTATTATGTTGCATGATGTTAGAAAGACTTAAATTGCATGCTGACGAAAAGATCAGAGAATTACAAGCGGGTTTCAGACCGAAACGATCATGTATTGATCAAATATTCACACTAAGAACAATTATAGAAGAATCAGTGGAAATGCAATCACCACTTATTATCACCTTCGCTGATTTTCAAAAAGCCTTTGATAGTCTACACCGCATTTCACTGTGGAAGATACTTACAATCTATGGTTTTCCAACAAAATATGTGAATATAATCAAAGCGCTATATGACAATGCAAGATGTTGTGTTAGAACAAATAAAGGGAATACAGAATGGTTTACAGTAGAAACAGGGGTGAAACAAGGCTGTATTATGTCACCACTACTTTTTGGAATAGCTATGATTGGGTTATGAGAAACTGTACCCACAATGAACAGTTAGGTATAAAATGGACAAATAGAAAATTCCTGGGGGACCTGGATTTCGCAGATGATTTAGCATTCTTAAGTACAACACCCAGACAATCCCAAGAAGCAGTAAATAATCTGTGTCATCTCTCGGTTAAAATAGGTCTCCAAATAAATGCCTCTAAAACTAAAGTTATGAACTTTTCTAACGAGACCTTTGATATCATCCTGAACGAAGAAAAACTACAGAAAGTTGAAAGTTTTAATTATTTAGGCAGTAAAATGACTCAGGATGGTGACACAACAAGAGAAATTCATACTAGAATTGCTTTGGCAGCTAGCGCCTTCAATAGATTATCTAACATTTGGAAATTACGATCACTGAATATACATACCAAGCTTCGTCTGTTTAATTCAAATGTTATCTCAGTGTTAACATACGGTTGTGAAAGTTGGAAAATAACAAAATCATTGGAGAACAAACTGAATACATTCGAGAACAAATGTCTTAGAAAACTCATGAACATCAGTTGGAAAGAATTCAAGACTAATCGACAAATAAGAGAAGACTCTAGGCAGAAATATGTCTCCGACTGTATAAGGAAAAGACGATGGTCATATATCGGTCATGTCCTACGAATGCAAAACAACAGAATACCACTGCAGGCGCTCACTTGGGTTCCTGAGGGTAAGAGGAAAAAAGGAAGACCAAAAGAAACACTTAGAAGAACAATAATAAGAGAAGGAAGAACGTTGGGATTAAATAATGTGCACGAGCTAAGAGGAGTGGCGTCACAACGAACAACCTGGAGAGCACTTGTTTCTGCCTTATGCGCCGTGTTTGGTGCTTAACGAATTTATTATTATTATTATACTTGTCTATACAAAACATACATACAATTATTTTATAAAAAGCAACAACTTAGTTGTAAAGCAATTTAGTGAACAGTTCACCTGACAAAACAAAACATAAGGAATTGTATGTTGTGAAGTAAATTAATGTAGCACCTCAATTTATCAAATCACAATTACATCTTCATAAATTGGAAAATACTGAACCAGATCAAGAGTTTCTCATATTTTGATCACATGGAAATAGATCATTGCAGATGCAAAACAGAAATGAAGCATGTAATAGGCAGGGAAAAGCGACATTTAGTAATATGAGACAGATGCTAACATCTGAACAATAATTTACATTTTCAAATTGAAAATCATCAAAAGCAATGCTATATATCTATATATATCTATATCTATATATATATATATATATATATATATATATATATATATATATATATATATATATATATATATAGTTGATTATTGTGTGGTATAGAAACATAGACAATGAGCAAACTATGAGAAGATAGAACTGAGGCATCTCCGACGTGAATATACGAGATAAATGAGAATTGTCGTACTTTTTTAGATAGGTATAGAGATTTATTTGGTCCCGTCTGAGTAGAGCAGAAGGTGGGGGTATATGAGAAAGAAAGGTGTTAGAATAGATTCCACGAGTGAATAGATTAAGGTGAAGATCCGTCTCTGGAATGAGTGGTTTCTCTAGTCCAGCCTATCTGTACAACTATCTTTAGAAGTATTCGATCTGTCAAACCTCCCTTTATGTGACTTAATTTATTTTTCCATCTCGTCTCAATGTTATTACTCTTTAATGTTCTGTTTTCCTAGACATTTTGTTTCTCTTTGCTTTGCTATCTGTGTGGCCCAATTGTTTTCTCCTTCTCAAACCCCACCCGAGGTTGTTTACGTTCGAGCCTGCAGCGGTCAGCGAACGATAATGTTACGTCAGCACACCTGGCCTGATCAGAAGAACGTCTGTTACGCTTAAAGGGTTAGAACGAGCCAAAGACGGTTTCTGTGAAAGAAACGGTTCGTTAGCGGCGAGTACCCTCTGTGGTCCGAACAGGGGAATTTCTCTGGTCGCTTTAAAACGTTTGATCACGAGCGGCTAGTACCCTTTGAGGCCTGGGTAATGAGTTTGATCTGTTTCAGGGGGAGATAACAATCGCGGTCAGTTTGTGGGTTGTTTGCCCTTAGATGAGCAAAGAGCACATAATATTATGATTGTCTCTCTGGGGGAATTTTCGCAAAGTTGTTGCTTCTGAAACCTTTATCTTACCCGATATTACGCATTACGCCGATACATCTGTAGAATCAGGCTATGCAGGTGTCCCGGGTAGAATGGTTTGTAAGCTATAAGATTTGAAATTTTACTACGTCAAACACACTCGTGAAGATATTTCTGGCCCGAGATGGACCATCAGGAGAATTAGGCAGACTTTAACAGAACTAAAATGTTAAGGCCTTTCTCTAGTCATTTTCGGGGTGAGTTGACCTATCTTATAATATGATATATTCATGTTACAGAGTTTTATCTTTATATCTGATAAGGAGGTGACTTCATCTAGTAATTTAATTCAGTGATAGTGTTGTGCCGTATTCAGCCTTAATTAAGTGGTGTTTAAGCTGTTTTTGGTTTATCATGGGTTAAATGTTAAACTTATAATAACACTCACTAGGCGTAGAATAAGTCCACCGATGCTTATCATGGGTTAAGAATAGGCATTAACTGTCATTTCTGTAAGATAACGTCAGAGGTGGATTATTCACTTAAACACTGAATTATAGGAGATAGTCGCTTATTCCTTGTAGATAGATATTTTTAGTGGCTGGGGAGAATCATTTTATGCTTACTTGGGTAGCTAGACTCTAGCCATAACTTTCACAAGAGGAGCCACCAGCCATAGAAAACATTTTACCATATGACTCAGTCACAACTGTATTATAGCAAGAACATTGCATTTTCATTGTACTCATTTTGTGGAATATTAATATATTTCCCCAAGGGGACATACGATTTATTTGTGTAATGTCACATGCTGTAATCTGCTTATGTAAATTCATTTAATGTTGTAAGATGAATAACATAACCATTCAGCTGTATGTTGAGATTGGGAGAAGAGGAGTAGATTTTGCTGTCAGAACATTTAATGACAGTTACATGGGGGTACAAAAGATATTAAGCCTATGCGGGCACATGCTATAATTGATAGAATGGAAGGAGCGGAGCATAACTAGGTTATAAAGCATTAGATTGATTTTGTCGTTGCTTGAGGTAAAAGGTGTCTTTTTGGGTCTCAGTTCCAGGTATACCGAATTGCTAGAGTCAAATCTCCAGTCAGGCGAAGAATGTCACATTCTCTTCGTTCTAGAGGGATTCTGAGTACATCTAGCATCACGAGTCGTCAACCCGTTCCTGAATCCTAACCCCTTTTGTCAACGCCAAGTAAAGCTCACGCACTGCAACGAGCCAACGCTAAATCTGGAATCATCAAAAGCAGTAGTAGTTCTCTACTTGCCTATTGGATTACCAGTCAGAGCATTTCGGCTTCCAGCATATCAATCAGCCCATGTCTATAGCAGAATCTGACATCACCCGACCTTGTATGCCTAAACCGGGCACTCAGCCAAACCACCGCCAAACCAATTTAAACAGGATTTACTGCCTAGTACGAAAGGTCAAAAACGCCGGATAAGAGCGCTAGGGACTGCCTTGTCCTCAAGTAACTTCGTCTGGTGTATTTCTGGGTTTATGTAGAACTTCGCACGTATGAGCAGCCATCTATGGACAGAGTTCCAGCCCCCCTCTCGCGAGTAGCGGTCACCAACGTTTAGCACCAACAAAGAAAGTTTTGTAGGCTAGTCCCTCATGAAGGATCTACAAGTAATACACTTTCTGGAGCTAGCATATTTGGTCCCACGAAAAGCGGACAGGCTGTCGCTCAGTTCGGTTATTTGGCCAGCAAGAAAGATAGACAGAGTTCCAGCCCCACTCACGCTATAAGGGGAGTCACCAACGTTTAGCACCAACAAAGAAAGTTTTGTAGGCTAGTCCCTCACGAAGGATCTACAAGTAATACACTTTCTGGAGCTAGCACATTTGGTCCCACGAAAAGCGGACGGACTGTCGCTCAGTTTGTTTATTGGTCAGCAGGAGATAGACAGTCTTCCAGCCCCATCGCGAAATCAGGGGTGTCATCAACAATAGCGACTACAGTGGATTTATACAGGTCAAGTCCATCACCCATGGAGTATATTTTTACGTAAAAGACACTGTCTGAAGCATTGTACCTGGTCCCACGAAGACAGTTTATTTATTTCTCTTGTGTTCTACAGGCTATTTTATGAGTGGTGATCTGTGTGTGGTTGTTGGTGTATTTTGCATATTTTGATCATTGATGATTATTGATGTAATTCTATGTTGTTTGTGATGAAATGCATTATTTTCATGCTTTTCTTCGTTAATAAATTTTACACATTTATTAATGCGCTGTTCATGACCTTTCCATCCATATTTGTATTTTAGCTCTTTACTAGAATCTCTATGTATGATAAGAGAAAAGAGTGAGAGCAGGAGGTGCTTAGACAGACATAAGTGAGTTGAGGCTTGGAGAGAGAGATCATTTTGATAAATCTTCTTCCAGGTTGTCTCAAGTCCATCTCCTATTTACACCTTTCTGTGTGTGTAATCTATAACTCTGTCAGTCCACTATCCCTTGTCGATTTTACTACTGTTGTCCAACTCGACAAATACTCTACACTCTAACTCAACCACGACAATCACCCACACACAATTATGTGACAACACGACACACAAACGTGAAAAACTATGGTAAATGGATGTGGGTCTGACCAACACGCTAAATTTAGTTTTGTTTAGTTTATTATCACTTAAACTTTACAACATCAAACATGTAGGAATCAATATAATCATGTTTACAGATATATGAAAATAACCCAATAAGTGCCCTCCCCTCATGTTGAGAAAAGATCCCAAAAGAAGTTAATAACCCAAAAGGTCAAAGATTAACACTAGGGTATAGAATAGACAGTAAAGAAAAGAACAAGTTCCCACTAAAATGCTATCCAGTAAAAAAAATTAAACAATAGTTAATAAAACAGAAGTTTGCAGGTACAATTTTTCCTGTTAAAAAAATAATATTTCACTCTCTCTCTTTCTCTGTTATACGTGGCCACTCATTCGCTCCTTACGTAATCTGGTGAAACAATGTTTTGGACAAATAATCCATGACTGTGCATATAAAGTCCAGTAGTTGGTATATGCCGAATCGGGCCGCAGTTCCTCCAAATAATAATTAAATTTTACACGGGGAACGCCTAATTTGGTGGTAGTGTTCTGGATACACAATTGTCACTTATCGGCTTGTTCTGGGTGAGTACCGATTATGAAACAGCGTATGCTCCTGGATAAAATCCACTTGGGTAAACCACTGTCAGAAGTCGGGAAAAATGTTATCAATGTTGCCACAGCGGGCTGATAAAATTGAATGGAAAAAACTGGTATTTTGTAAGTCCCGTTACTCAAATTTACAGTTAATATGTTAGCTTGTCGCCTTTGGCAATTCCTGTTCAGACCGGTACGGGGACGAACGCCAAGGACGATGACAACTATTATTCCTTCAGTAACTGAGGAAAGGACCACACTAGAGAAAACACGCTGGCCACTGGTTTTGACCAAGCACTATATTGGGAAGAAAACAAAACATTTGACCAAAATGATAATATCCTATCCTATCAAACGTAAGGTATGATCTCTTATCCTCTCCGTCACCTAACTAAATTAAAAGGCACCCGATGTCTTTGCCTATCTTATCGCGCTTCGCCTAGCGAGTACAGGTTGGGTTTTAGGCATGCAGCCATTCCCCCTTCGACCCGGTAAAACACTCAGTGCACAATGTCAGTTTTAATTTAACTATAACTACGTGCCATTAACAAATATCGCATGTCATTACTAGCTAGTTGATTGTCGGCGTTTATCGTTTTAACACGTGATATTTACCACTAGTCATTAAAATAATTTACACACACAGAAATATAATGCGCATACTACTCTGTCACTTTATCCGGCACTCATATCATTATACTTAAGTCAGCTAAACCGTATCTTCTGGTGTAAAAAAAATGGTTGATCGCTTTTACATTACTGATTCACTGGTAAGAGAAAATCTACACGTTTGCTTTTTTGCTAGTCTTAACGCTAGGGAATGGCAGTGAATAAAATGGTAAAACTTTTAACACATTTAATACTTAAGCACAACTTATATTATTACCAGAAAAATCAGAATAAACCCTACGAAGTGCTATTAACGCACTATTTCACATAGGTTCTATCGTACGCGTTTAGACTATCCAAACTTTCCTGAGAGACTTGATAACTGACTAGGAGAGAAGACAGTATATATACAGACTTTGTGCAATATCTCTAAAGGATGTTACAATTCACACCTTTGGCCTAGCCGGGAAACTCAACGAGCTTGGCTTTCCGAGATAAAAGATCTACGGTTCGCTCTCCCCGTGATGCTTAACTACACCAGAAAACGTGCCGTGCGGACGGCATTCTTAGATTTCCTCCCCCTGCCGTAGATCAAATACATAAGTCCCCTGAAAATGTAAACATCAAAGGCGGTCACGAAATATTATTATCGCCCTTGAATTGATACCTAGTCTGATATTTTCTTCACGTGCTTTCTGTCACTTTCCGATGATTGACATATCCGCTCGCGTGAGAACTCAGGTAAACAGACCGATTGGCTCTACTTTATCTGACATGTTTGCGAAAATAGGTAAACCACTCGTTAGCGCAAGAAAGACAGGAAAGATAGGCGTGGCTTCAAAGGTGAGTCAACAGACAAAGAATTGCGTAGTTTTTCCTTCGCAAAACATACGCACAAATTGAGGCAACAAAGGTGGTCGGATTTATGAGGCTATATTTACATTTCCACGTCACAAGAATGTCCTTCTACTCATGTAAGGAGAAGTTAACAAAGAAGTCCTTGAAAATGTAGATATCAAGAGATTGACAGATTTCATTATATAAGGGTCCATCATCAAGACAAGAGACAGATAAAGTTGGAGACCCATTTCAGCCAACCTTCGATGTGGAGATGAAGTAGCGAATCATTTTAATACACAATTTTTCTTTCAAGACATAATTACTAGTTACCACATAAAAAGGGTCAGGTGCACAAATTTCCTTCACACAAATATTACTACATTAAAAAAAGGAATCAATAGTATATTATCTTCTTCTTCTTTGATCTCTAGCCGCCGACCGTCAAAGCAGTCAGTGGCCAACACGCCTAGTGGCGTCTTGTAGAGCGACAAAAAATTGATTCCACTTTGCTCGCTCAGTGGCCATCCTTCGTACCGTGCCCCAACTCTGGTTCATACCTCGCATCTCAGCCTCCACAGTCCTCTGCCAAGTTGTTTTTGGTCGGCCTCTCTTTCGTTTTCCTTCAGGGGTCCATAGCACAGCTGTTCTTGTGATGGCATCACATAGTATATAGTGACGGCAAAATAGTATATTATGACGCATTTTAATTCAGCATTTAGATTTATCAAACACGTATGAATGTTTCACAAATATACAAAGTAAATTGTCAGTTAATTTAATGTAAAGTTGTCCTTACAAAACATAACAACTCAATGCAAAAGACACAAATATCACATATCAAGCAATTAACTGTACAGTTTTCCACACAAAAGAAACAATAAGCAATTACGTTTAGCGCCTGTATTTCTCTATCCGTAATTTAACAGATACAAATAGGTGAAGTTGAATATTATTTAAATGCTCTATTTTGTACTGTCTTGCGTATTTCACTCAAATGGCTGGCAAGTACTAATTTATGGTGTTGCAAAATATTCAACTTTAGTGCTGTGCGAAATATTAGTTTTATATAACTTACAACAACAACTACGTGGCACAAACAAGTACGCTGCAGCGACAGAAACGCAAAATTCATAGCGTTTCCCGCGTTAAATCTTTGTTAAAAAGTCGATATGGATATCGTACGAATGTTTGCTTAAAGTCGATGTACAAAGTAAACGAATAGTTACAATAGGACATCGGTGGCGCTAAAGGTGAACATTATCCAGAATCAGAATACTCTTCATTTAGAGAAATACACAATGGTCATTTCCTTATTTTAAATATGTATCGGCAACAGTGTTGCCACCTTAAATTAAAAAAAAAAAATCTAGATTGTACCTTGCATAAGAAAAAAATAGATGCACCTAGACTTTTAATTTTGGTCTACATCTAGACGCCTTGGGCTACCTTAGGCGTTTTAGGCTACTTTGGGCTATTTTGTGTCTACTGTGGGCGAAAACCGTAAATTGATCTCAGTTAGGGTGACCATGTTATTTTATCTTTTTTTAAAGAAGACATTTTCTGATTTTTGACTTAAAAAGGACAAAGGAGGACACTTTTACTGAAAACATGAGTATACAAAGGTGGACACGTTAATTTCACTAATTTAATACATGTATGTACATAATCATGATAAAATATATAGAAATACTTCAACGAAATTTAAAAAAAAAGATAAGTCTTCATAAAATGCATGTTTTAATTTAAGCTCGGACAGAACATTTTGTCTATGACAAGTGCCTGTGTCTTGTGTGCTAGGATGAAACATTTTGTCCGTGATGATTGTCTGTGTCTTATCAGCTAAGACAGAACATTTTGTCTATGACCAGTGTCTGTGTCTTGTCAGCTAGGACGGAACATTTTGATCTAAAATCTGTACTTTCCGCTGTTGATCGTCATTCATCATATAAAATTAAGGATTGAACATACTTGTTTACTATTAATATATATTTATTACGTGTATAAGTAATGCAATTTCCTTAAAATAACACTCACAAAAAAGACACATAAAAGATAACATGCTAGAAAAAATCACACACAATTAGGTGGCTTTATAACTTTCTGTTGTCTAGAAAAGTTTACTTAATATAATAATTATGCTTTAAATAACTGTATTTATATAACCACTTGGCACCCTGCTTTATAGTTACTTCCCTTATCAAAATACTAAATAAACAAAAAGAAACCTGTGAATAAAATGTACAATGTTCACAAGTTGTGTCCCTTAGTGTATTGTGTTCATAGTTATACTGTTCATAAATCTCGAGCTCACATACATACATTATTTGTTAATAATGATAAAGGAAATGGCAAAAAAAAAGAAAAAATAAATTGTAAAAAAAACAAGTTTCAGTTAGTAACATTTGATTGTGATTACTTCTTCACAAACTCAGTGATTATTAAGGTGGCTGGACTTGTCTGGTAACACGCAAGGAATGGAAATGTGTTCAACACAAACAAAATAATCTTCTCCTGTAAATCTCTGGTGATACCTTATCCCGGGCTTATCACACCATTAACCTGTACATCCAGAACACCCTCCACGATATTCAACAGGTCTACCCTGGGGAGACTGCATTATTCCAAACGCTCATCTGCAGTCTCGTGCTTTCTCTCTACTCTGCCTTAGAAATACATCGTCAGCAAGCCTGCTGATACATGAGGAGCCACTGTTGTCTGGTGCAAGGACCTGAACCTGCGAGAATGATTAATCAGCTGACCTATGTTCTTTTTACAGACCTCACACTAATAATGCTATGGTCTCTAACAATCACCATGTATACAACACCATCAAACAGCTGATAGTCAGTAAGTCTCTACTCTCCAGCGTTCTCATCCTTGGATTCACGAAAGTGTTTTGGGTACGCCTGTATGCTACACGCTTCTCAAAATCCATAACTCTGACAACCCTGGCAGATTCATTGACTCTGCTTGTGTTTGGCATACTCACCACATCTCCGACTTACCGTAATACATTTACCAGCCTCTCGTTGAGAACCTTCCCTCCTTCTTAAAGAACACGAACCATGCTCTCGTGACCTTCTCCTGTCTGACTCTCGCGGACCGTACCTATCTTTTCTTTTTGCTAGACATGCTTTCTTTGTATACCTCCATTCCCCACTTCGATGGCCTACATGCTCTTTGGTACTTTCTCGATCAGCACACATATCCCTTCAATGCCACATACACTTTTCTCCGTCTTGTAGAACTGGTTCTTGAACTTGAAATCTTTCGAATTTTATTGTGTTCTTCAACCAAATCAGTGGTATTGCTATGGTTACTAAGATGGGTCCCAGCTATACTTGCCTTTTCATGGGTAATTTAGAGCACCATAATTGGCAACAGTCTGTTCCCCATGATGTATCGCTTAAATATCGATGATAACATGTGCTTTATGGAATTTTATGAAGCTGACTTATCTTGCTTTATTTATTATGTTAACCACTTCCATCCTACCATCAAGTCGGCTCCCTCATCTCCACTGTTTGTGTTAACTTTCTTTTGTTACCATCTCGTCCCCTTGTCTCTATATCCCAGTGTACTACAAACCTACTGATGTCAACAGCTACCTGTCGTATACTTCTTCCCATCCCCAGGCTTGTCGTGACTCCCTAATATTTTTCCAGCTTCTCCGCCCCTTTTGTTTATGCCAAAACGACAAGGACTTCCACTGCCTAAATAAGAGATGTTGGATTTTTTCCGTGATAGACTTTATACAAAATATGTCCTTACCTCTGCCATACAACGTATTCTCCCAGTCTACCGCCAGGTAGCCATTAACCCCCACCACAATACCACTTCCGACAGAGTCAAGTTAATCTTGACCTATCACCCACACAGCACGTTCACAACAAGAACCTAAAGATCTTCTTGTTCACAGCACGTTCACAACTGAGAGTACCGGTGACTTTGACACATGAACTTGTGAACCAGCACGATGCAATACGAGTAAAAATGTCATTCAAACTCGCAAGGTGTCATTTCCCAAGGCCAGGTTCACCATCACTGATAACTTCACATGTGAGTCATGAAACATCATTTATACCATGTCAGACCAAACTATTGGACATGTGGACAGGCACCCCAGACTGCGGAGCACGTACTTCAAGATTGCCCTGAATATGATATATTGAGGCAAACCCAATGGCCCAGAGAAACAACACTGGAAGCAAAACTATACGGAACTCCGTATGAACTAGAAAAGACAGTGAAGTTTATACAAGAAACAGCATTGCAGATATAGACAATATATTTGAAGCGAACGAAAGAAGTAGGAGAATATATACAATATATTTCAAGCGAACGAAAGAAGAAGAAGAACGCAATTAGCTTTAAACTAATGTGCCAAATTACGCTACTCATAACATCGACATGCATTTATTTTGGACAGTTTAAATTCAACATCTATTTTTTAAGGCTCTATGTTTTACTCAAAAGAAAAAAAAATGTGGCAACACTGGCAACAACAATACCTTTGCGCAGATCTGAAGAATCGATGTGTAAGTTATGAAAATTGACATTATTTATAAACACATACGAGGAATATATATCTTTGTCATCCTCAAGTACCGTGCTCGCTGGCGTAGGTGACAATGTCGGTTCACAATTTCTTTCGCTCGATGTTGTTTATCAATTTCGTTGTTAAAGGACTGTAGCCTATTGCTGGATACCTCCTTGCTGGATTTGTAATTTTTTATATAAAACGATCTCTGGATATCAGTCCTATTCGAGGCTATTTCATGCTAGCTGAAGGATGCTAGTAGCCTTTTCTGGGCTTATATTTCATCATTCATAAACCTCCACTCACAAAGGAGCATAGGCCTTCAACAAACACATGCAGAGTTCACTTATTTTTGGTCGGCGAATTGCTCTCGGATATAACCAATAAACTTTAGTCTAGGTTGAAAGTACAATGCCTTGCTTTTAGAAGGCAAAACCTTAAACAACAACTACATTATTTCTGTAAGTGCATATTTTATACACAAAAACATGAAAAATTGCACGAGGAATCTTGTGAAATTATAAATTGTTATTTTGTGCGGAAAATAGGTCTATTCTTTCAAGTCTTGGGAAGTGTAGACCTGGCTGAAAAACCCTCACAAAAAAATAAATAAATAAAATTGCAGACTTACACTGATATAATTGCAATAAAATGTTCAGAATATCGGTGCACAGTAGTTTTAAACTTATCTACACATTTTTATCACAGTCAGTTCAAAGATGTAATTGTTTTCATCAAAACCACATGTTTCCTTAAAAACAGGCACCCAAAATTGGTTGCGTAATTTCTCTTCAGGTGATATTTAAAAAGACAGGCTATAACAGGTAAAGGATCGTATTGCATACCCATTAAGGCATTTTGGGAATATGTTGTTCGGCCCATATTTTCTTGACCATCAGCAGAGTAGGAATGATATGGTCAGCATCACGTCAGCCACCTTAACCTTCCGAGAGTTGCTGTGGTACCCAATTCATGAGGCTGGGTTGACAGAAACTTGGGAAAAAGGCTATTTCAGAATAGAAACTTTGCACGGTCGGTGGCCATCCTTCGTACAGTGCTCCAACTCTGGTTCATTCTTTGCATCTGTCATGGAATATTCTAATCCACATATATAAATTATTAGGTAAATATGAAGCCTAACAAATAAAATTAATAAAGAAAAGAGCAATGGAAAAATAACAGTGCTGTCACAAAGAATGTACTCGAAATCCCCCTTGTTTTCTGCTTCGTCTGCAAATTGTAACGCTTTAACGTTGATAGTAAAAGCCTACTATATTATTACCCGCTTTCTTCAATGAAACGTGTGCTGTATTTCTTGGAAAAACATTGAGAGCTACTGCGTAATGACCTAAATTAATCCTAACATTAATTATATTACGTTACCAAAACGAACGAACAGATGGACAAAAGGATAAAGAGAGAGGGGAGGGCTGAAAATCAGGAACGCATGCAACATGCGTCGCGCGATACACAAATGCTGCCATCACGCGTGTAAGTCTACATGCACTAATTTTTTTTCAGACGGACAGTGATAAAATACACTACCCTTTCCCAGAGTTAGGTTTATAAATCATAAAAAACTCTTATTAGAAAAGATAACATTAGATGGGTTTACGGGTGAAAACATAACAGTACCCAGACAGCACATCTTCGAAACAGGAGGTAGAAGAAATTGCATATTTTGAACGCAGCCACGTAGCTCCTTTAAATTAGTATTTTTGGGTTCCTTAGGGCTTGCTGACAAAGAATATGTAAAAACGTTACGCAAATAGTCCAGGAATTAATAAATTATACCCAAAATAAAATATTGGGGGTGCCTGACAGCATAAAATCATTTCTGCTCATAAGATTTTTTTTTACGTGTTTGAAAAAAAATTTACGTTACAGAAATAGCCTACCATGTAAACTCCAAATTGATTGGAGCGCAACAAATGAAAGCCTAACCACGATTGGTCGGGCTATAAATACTATCTTGGTTGTTAGGGGAAACGGGGAAAGGTAACATTTTTTCAAACACTTGTCGAAACGGGGCTCATTGGTCAGACTCGCTGATATACACACTTGGGAGCGTTAGTTCGAAACCACTTGTTTAAATACGCTTGATAAAGCATCAGTGCGTTGAAGCCAGCTTATATTTGGCTCAATAAAAGCCTGGAAGATAAGCAGATGGGAATTTGTGCCAGTTTGTGCCAGAATTCATTGCTAATCAACGTATCTGTGTTTATTCGTATGAATTGTGGGACAGTGGTCTTGATGGTACTGAGCAGCACCTGGTCAGAGCTTTGCTGAATCCAGTGTCGGACAGCATACTCCTTGGTCCTTTTAGCTATCAGTGAGGTGTCTCCAGAGCCCAGAGGAGAATTCGAGCAGAGGAGTCCTTTCCTGCCGCCATCACGCCAGATAAGCTAACTTGGCCAGCTGAGCTCAACATTATGTCCCCTCATCTTGAAATGACTTTATAAAATTAACATTAAGAGGGGAATTTACTTGTCTTAATATCAGGAACTGAGAACATCTCCAATAATAGTCCCAAAAGACAAACTATTGAAGTCATGATGACAAATACCAACAGAGCTTGAACAAAACAAAACCAGTATTACCTCATATTACCACTACACAACTGACACATAGGATATTTTTATAATACATGTCACTACAATATTCATATTGATAAAGTCTGTACATATTCTTGTAATTAAAATTGATTGTGATTCCTGGTTCCTTTGTATTTGAATCAGGACACAAATACATTATTGACAAAACTGAATACATATTGTTATTTGAAAGGTTACGAGTGACTTCTTTAAGATATTCTCATAGAGTGTTATATGTATGTGAGTGTCACAGTGTTGTTAAGAGTAGTGGATTAAATTAAATTGTTTATCTGTCTGTTGTTGTGACTTACACTTCATCATACACATACCCTAGACACATAACGTAGTCATCACACTATTCCAGAATAATTCTGACTGAGATATATAGATATGTGGTAGCAAGTAAGGTTATATATAATACACTACTCTTATTAGATATATATATACCTTCACAGCTGATCTCAGTCAGTACACTAAGTCCCCTATAAATATTTATAACATCCCACTTCACCACATATATTGGGGTCTCGCTCTTGGGATTTTGAATCTTTCACTATTAAAAATATTGGGGGTAATTCACTTCAGGGAATATAAGAATTAAAAGGTATCCTTGGGTGGAATTAAATAAGGTTGAGCTCACGGTGCCTGTGTTGTCCATTATATATATTTAGAATTTGAATTGTTGGTTAGACATTGTAGAAATTTACATGATAGACAATGGCGGACCTGGCCAAATTTCGATCTGCTGCGGTTCAGACTGCAAAAGAGTTAGGATTAGATGGGCAAGTTATGGTTGCCTATGTCACGACGGAATGTGACAAATTTATTGAACGCGAAGAAAGAAGATTAGAAAAAGAGGCCGAAAGAAGGTTAGAGGCTGAAAGGGAAATTAAGAGGTTGCAGATTGAGGCTGAGGCTAAGAAATTGGAGGCAGAAAGAGAAGACAAAAGATTAGCTGCAGAAAGAGAAGCCGAGGAAAGAAGACAGGCTGCAGAAAGGGAAGACAAGAAATTAGCTGCAGAAAGGGAAGCAGAAGATAAAAGATTACAAAGGGAACATGAGTTACGACTAAGGGAGTTGGAGTTTCAAGGCCATGCTCCTGAAAATGGTGCCAGTCCTTTTGCCTCTGATGCTACGGTTACTCAGGGAGCCTCAACCTCAGCTATGAACTTTCATTTAGATCATTTTGTTGAGAAAGACGATGATATAGAGAGCTACCTAAATAGGTATGAGCTATTAGCTACCACGTATGGGTTAGAGAGAGAAAGGTGGAGCTTAAAGTTATCTCAGGGACTTCGTGGGGCAGCTTATGAAGTTTTTGCAAAAATGAGCAGAGGTGATCAGGAAAATTATGACATGCTAAAGCAGGCTCTTTTGTTAAGGTATGAAAAGAATGCAGAATTCTATAGAAAAAAATTTAGGAATGCTAAACTACTGTCAGGTGAAACCTATCACCAGTTCTCTGCACGAATAGAGACATACTTGGAGAAATGGACTTCTCTGGGGAAAACCCAAGATCTTAAGGAAATGGTCCTTATAGAGCAATTAAGAGAGTCCATGGCTCCAGACCTGAGAAAGTTTCTCATGGAACAAGGTGCAGAGAGGCTGGGTGAGTTGCTAAATGTTGCTGAAAGGTATCAAGCAGCTCAAGCAGAGGTAACAGGTAATAAAAAGAAACAAGTGGATAACTTTAGGGCACCACAGAATTTTAATAAATTTGATCCTAAGGATCAAAATAAAGGTAAGCACCAATTTGATAGGCCACGGTATGACAATAAAAATAAATTCCCACAATTCGATGAAAGGAAATATGATGAAAGAAAATCTTTCAACCAAGGAAAAAGGTGGTGTAAAAATTGTAAGATGAACAATCATGACACTGACCATTGTAGAAGGAAACCTCCTCATTTTGCTGCTATGACATCGGGGAAAAAGGAAAAGAAGGGCAAACCTGAAGAATTACAGGAACCATACCACCCCCCAGTGTGTGAAGATGTCATCTGTAATGGTGTCACTATAAGATGTTTATATGATACCGGTTTAGATTACGATTCCGTTGTGAGTTCTCACCTGGTGCAGGCCGATCAATACACCACAGAAACAGTGGAGATTCAAACTGCAACCAAGGATGTAGCTACCATGACACTTCCCGTCGCCCGAATAAAAGTGAAAACGCGATATGTGGAAGGAATCATAAAAGCAGCAGTGATAAATGAGCCAATCTACCCTCTAATATTGGGGTGTAGATATGTCTTCTTGGGGAATCCCAAGAGACCTGTGATATTGGCAACAGTGCAGACCAGATCACAGTCAAAGAAGGAGGAGGATAATCCCATAAATACTCACCCAGATGAGATGAGGAAGGCACAGGCTGAGGACAAAACACTCAAGCCATGTTTCAAGAAGTTGCCCAAATCTCATACACCTCCAGGCAAGGGAGAGTTTTATATGAAGAACAAACTGATATATAGGAAGGCTGGATCTGAATCCAATGGTCACGGACAGCTGGTCCTTCCCACTTCATATAGGACTAAAGTGTTGGAACTAGGGCATGCGATTCCCTTCAGTGGTCATATGGGAATCAGCGCAACAGGACAGCGAATAGCTTGTCACTATTTCTGGCCAGGAATAACTGAAGATATCAAACGATATGTAAAATCCTGTCCAGAGTGCCAACGAGTAGCACCTAAACATTGGACTGCACCAGCAACTCTGGGGGAAATGCCCATAGTGGGAACACCCTTTGAGAGAGTTGCCGTGGATCTTGTGGGACCTCTCACCCGAACCAAGAGAAGGAACAGCTACATTCTAACTCTGGTGGACACTTGTTCTATGTGGGGAGAGGCAGTAGCCCTGTCATCGATTGATTCTAAACATGTGGCAGAGGCATTGCTCACAATTTTCACAAGGTTAGGCTTTCCCCATCAAATCTTGACTGATAATGGCTCTCAGTTCAAGGGGAAACTAACTGAAGAAGTTTTCAGGATCTTCCAGGCCAAACACTTCCATTGTAGTGTGTATCATCCCCAAGGGAACGGCCAAGTGGAAAGATTTAACGGCACATTGATGTCGATCCTGAGAAAGTTGGCACACGAAAAACCAGATACATGGGACCAGTACCTGCACGCCGCCCTCTTTGCTTATCGGGAGGTACCCCATAGTTCAACCGGTATGGCCCCGGCAACATTATTGTTTGGAAGGCCAATAAAAGGTCCACTTGAAGCTTTGTTAAGAACGTGGACTGATGAAAAGGCAGAGGAAAACATTACATCTTCATACCAATATGTGAATGAGCTGACCACTCGGTTGAAAACTGGCTGGAAACTTGCCAATGAAAATTTGAAACAAGCCAGGAAGAAACATGCTGCCTATTATAACAGGAAGGCGAAAGACAGAAATTTGGCTGTGGGAGAGAAAGTACTGCTTCTTTTGCCTGGGAGTCAGAATAAGTTACAAATTGGATGGCAGGGTCCATATACAGTTCTAGAGAAGGTGTCTAGAACAAATTATAAGATAGATAAGAAGGGGAAAGAAAAAATCTATCATGTGAATCTCCTGAAGAAATATTTGGAAAGAGAACATCAGGAAGAGACACACTTGTTGACCTTGTCCATCGCCATGGAGATGAAAAAGGAACCACTTTCATCATTTGAATATCCATTACACCCCTGTGAGACAGCAGCACAGGTGAAAATCAGTACACATTTAACGAAAACTCAGAAAGAGAGAGTGCAACAGGTTCTAAATAATCATGCAGAGGTGTTAACAGACCGACCAGGGCATACAAACCTATTGGAATATGATATGAAACTCATAGACTCCACACCTGTCTGTATGAAACCATATTCGATTCCGTTTGCTAAGGAGAAAGCTTTGAAGGAAGAGATAGACTATTTATTGAAGGAAGGAATTATTTCGCACAGTGAATCTTCGTATAGTTCCGGTGTTGTACTCTTAAGGAAGCCCTCTGGAGAACATAGACTCTGTATAGATTACAGGAGACTGAATGCTATTACAGAAGGACAGGTGGATCCATTGCCGGATACAAATCAGCTGTTTGCCAGACTAAATAAAGCTAAATATTTCTCAAAAGTGGATCTGAGTAAAGGATACTATCAGATTCCAGTAAAGCCTGAGGTTAGACCATACCTAGCTTTTAGTACCTCAGAAGGACACTATGAGTTTAATAGATTGCCATTTGGATTGAAGAATGCGCCTAGTGTCTTCTCTAGAATGATGAGAAAATTATTGGATCCTCTGAATAATCCCTGTATAACAAATTTTATGGATGATATCCTTATAGCAACAGAAACATTTGAGGAACACATTGACTCTCTGAACATGCTGTTTGATCGACTTAGGGAGGCAAATTTAACAGCCCGTCCAACCAAATGTTGCGTTGGATGTAAAGAATTGGAATTTTTGGGACACACAGTTTATCAGGGAAATATGACCCCTGACCCAAAGAATTTAGAAAAACTACAGAAAGCCCCGAGACCACAAACCAAGAAGGACGTGAGATCCTTTGTCTCATTATGTGGTTTCTACCAGAAGTATATCAAAAACTTTAATTCCATATGTGCACCTTTAACGGAATTGACACGTAAAGGACATCCAGATCGCATTACATGGACACCACAATGTGAAATGGCTTACCAAGAATTGAAGGAAAAGCTCACAAGTAAACCCATTTTGAAATTACCTGACTTAAGTCAAGAATTCATAGTAAGGACGGATGCAAGTAATATTGGGTTAGGTGCAACTTTACTACAGAAATCAGATGCATTGGATGGGGAATTAAGCCCAGTGGCATATGCTAGCAGAAAGTTGAATAAAGCTGAAATCAACTACTCAACTAGCGAAAAAGAATGTCTTGCAGTAATATGGGCAATAAAGAAATTCAATATTTATCTATATGGGAAGGCATTTAAGTTGCAAACAGATCACAAACCTTTATCGTTTTTAGCACAGGCTAAGCATGAGAACTCTAGGTTACTCCGATGGTCTTTGCTTCTGGCTCCATATAATTTTAGCATTGAGTATATATCTGGAAAAACCAATCTGGGAGCGGATTTTTTAAGCCGCCATCCGTGTGATGAGAATCACCGTAAACCCCAGAAATAATAATAAATTTCTCTATGTGTATATAGAATAAAGGACTGACATATAATGTCTGTTTTAAGAGGGGAGGTGTCATGGAATATTCTAATCCACATATATAAATTATTAGGTAAATATGAAGCCTAACAAATAAAATTAATAAAGAAAAGAGCAATGGAAAAATAACAGTGCTGTCACAAAGAATGTACTCGAAATCCCCCTTGTTTTCTGCTTCGTCTGCAAATTGTAACGCTTTAACGTTGATAGTAAAAGCCTACTATATTATTACCCGCTTTCTTCAATGAAACGTGTGCTGTATTTCTTGGAAAAACATTGAGAGCTACTGCGTAATGACCTAAATTAATCCTAACATTAATTATATTACGTTACCAAAACGAACGAACAGATGGACAAAAGGATAAAGAGAGAGAGGGGAGGGCTGAAAATCAGGAACGCATGCAACATGCGTCGCGCGATACACAAATGCTGCCATCACGCGTGTAAGTCTACATGCACTAATTTTTTTTCAGACGGACAGTGATAAAATACACTACCCTTTCCCAGAGTTAGGTTTATAAATCATAAAAAACTCTTATTAGAAAAGATAACATTAGATGGGTTTACGGGTGAAAACATAACAGTACCCAGACAGCACATCTTCGAAACAGGAGGTAGAAGAAATTGCATATTTTGAACGCAGCCACGTAGCTCCTTTAAATTAGTATTTTTGGGTTCCTTAGGGCTTGCTGACAAAGAATATGTAAAACGTTACGCAAATAGTCCAGGAATTAATAAATTATACCCAAAATAAAATATTGGGGGTGCCTGACAGCATAAAATCATTTCTGCTCATAAGATTTTTTTTTACGTGTTTGAAAAAAAATTTACGTTACAGAAATAGCCTACCATGTAAACTCCAAATTGATTGGAGCGCAACAAATGAAAGCCTAACCACGATTGGTCGGGCTATAAATACTATCTTGGTTGTTAGGGGAAACGGGGAAAGGTAACATTTTTTCAAACACTTGTCGAAACGGGGCTCATTGGTCAGACTCGCTGATATACACACTTGGGAGCGTTAGTTCGAAACCACTTGTTTAAATACGCTTGATAAAGCATCAGTGCGTTGAAGCCAGCTTATATTTGGCTCAATAAAAGCCTGGAAGATAAGCAGATGGGAATTTGTGCCAGTTTGTGCCAGAATTCATTGCTAATCAACGTATCTGTGTTTATTCGTATGAATTGTGGGACAGTGGTCTTGATGGTACTGAGCAGCACCTGGTCAGAGCTTTGCTGAATCCAGTGTCGGACAGCATACTCCTTGGTCCTTTTAGCTATCAGTGAGGTGTCTCCAGAGCCCAGAGGAGAATTCGAGCAGAGGAGTCCTTTCCTGCCGCCATCACGCCAGATAAGCTAACTTGGCCAGCTGAGCTCAACATTATGTCCCCTCATCTTGAAATGACTTTATAAAATTAACATTAAGAGGGGAATTTACTTGTCTTAATATCAGGAACTGAGAACATCTCCAATAATAGTCCCAAAAGACAAACTATTGAAGTCATGATGACAAATACCAACAGAGCTTGAACAAAACAAAACCAGTATTACCTCATATTACCACTACACAACTGACACATAGGATATTTTTATAATACATGTCACTACAATATTCATATTGGTAAAGTCTGTACATATTCTTGTAATTAAAATTGATTGTGATTCCTGGTTCCTTTGTATTTGAATCAGGACACAAATACATTATTGACAAAACTGAATACATATTGTTATTTGAAAGGTTACGAGTGACTTCTTTAAGATATTCTCATAGAGTGTTATATGTATGTGAGTGTCACAGTGTTGTTAAGAGTAGTGGATTAAATTAAATTGTTTATCTGTCTGTTGTTGTGACTTACACTTCATCATACACATACCCTAGACACATAACGTAGTCATCACATTATTCCAGAATAATTCTGACTGAGATATATAGATATGTGGTAGCAAGTAAGGTTATATATAATACACTACTCTTATTAGATATATATATATACCTTCACAGCTGATCTCAGTCAGTACACTAAGTCCCCTATAAATATTTATAACATCCCACTTCACCACAGCATCTCAGCCTCCACAGTCCTCCGCCAAGTTGTTTTTGGTCAGCCTCTCTTTTGCTTTCCTTCAGGGGTCCAAAGCATAGCTGTTATTGTGATGGCATCGGGGTCTCTTCTGAGGACATGACCAACCCAGCTCCAGCATCTGCCAGTTATGATGATGTGCATGTCCATCCTGTTTTGCGGTCAGGACATCCGTTTTCATGTCAGTGGCTTCCTTTCGGCTATTTACATTGATTTGACAAATGTGATGCCACTTTCTCATGTTGGCAGTTGTTCATATTATTTGGAATTGATAACAATATATATCCTAATTATAACCCATCAGAGGTTGAACGGGATATTTTATTTTTGTTGTCATTAGAATTTAAAAAAAAAACCTTGGAGTTTTTCACAGTCTAAAAAATTCCACCTCAACTGGGGATCGAACCATGGACCAAGGAAGCCAGTGTCTAACAACTGTGCTACCACAGCAGAACAAAAACAGGCAGTAGATACATACATTATTTCAGTAGGTGCTTTTGATATATATAAAAAATATAGGATATTGAAGGAAAAATATTGTGAAATACTTTAAATCATTATTTAGTATGAAGTTGTGTCTGTTGTTCCTTGTGAAGTGCAGATGTGATAAAAAATAATTTAAAAAAAAATAAAATAAAATTGTGTTTCCTTCTCTTAAATATTTAAGCTCCAGTCCAATTTTACTTACAAACTTAGTTATTCCTCTTCTACCGTGAGGTGTAGAGGTTTGTAAGAGAGAGCGCCATACTATTATATCAGCTGTCTTCCTCCTGGCTTGGCTCCATTCTAGTGCTTGGTCCTTCTAAGATTGTCTAATGTTGTCCTCCCAGGGGACTTTGGGTCGTCCTGGAGGTCTGGATCCCTGGCTCTTAGTTTCCCATGCTTGCCGTTTTAGCTGATCTTCTCCCATTCTGCAGACATGGTCAAACCATCTCAGTTGGTGCTGTTCTACTTGGGTCTGCAGGGGTTGGGTTTTTAGGCCTTGACGTATCATCTGGTTGCAGACCATGTCTCTTCAAATTACTTTTGTAAAAATTGCCATGATGTAGAATTGTACACATATCTTGGCAGTAATATAGACAAAGTTGGAGGGACGGACAGTGATATCAAAATAAGAATACAAAAAGCAAGAGGAGCTTTCATTGCCTTGGGAAGCATATGGAGAACAAGAGTAATCAAGTCCAATATGAAAATACGAATCTTCAACTTAAATGTCAAGTCAGTCCTATTGTATGGCTGTGAAACATGGAGAACAACAAAAACAACAACCAAAAAGCTACAGACTTTCATAAATGGGTGCTTGCATAGAATAGAAGGACTGAAATGGTATGACAAAGTCACAAATGTGGAATTGTTGACAAGAACCAGACAAGTACCAGTGGAACAAGAATTGAGAAGAAGATGCTGGCGATGGATAGGACACACATTGAGGAAACCTGTTGATAGCATTACAAGACAGTCCTTGTTCTGGAATCCCCAGGGAAAGAGAGGCAGAGGTAGACCAAAAACACATGGAGAAGAGAGCTGGATACAGAGGTGAAAATGATGAGGAAAACATGGAAAGAACTTGAGCGGATGGCACGTGACAGGAGGACTTACATGTGTTTGTTGAAGGTCTATGCTCCTTGGGGAGCTAAAGGGTATTTATTGATTGATTGAAAAATTGCCATTTTTAAATCTTTCTTTTATATGAAACTGACATTCTAGCTATCAAATGGGAAAAGTTACATTTTTCAAACATGATCTTACACACATTTAGCATGCATTTGAAAATCTCTGAATCACTAAAAAAAATCAATATGGCACAAACTGTTTAAAAATACAATCACAGACATATTATCATCAAGCATGTATGTTTTATTAATCTGCTAAAACGTTCCTATATGGCTGTTAATTGTCAGGGTTGATATTTTTTGCTAATAACATGTTGTTGAAAACTCTCAGGTCTTTACAATCAATGTTGATGCATTCTTGCATTTTCATAATTTTCTCATCTACTCTCTCTATCTCAAATGCTTGAGTGTAGTGCATAAAGCACATGTATAGATAGATTATAGACATAAATTACATTTTTTTTAAATGATCATTTACACATTTTGCGTGCACTTGACAGCTCTGACTCACTCAGAAGAAAGTCAGTATAGCAAAGATTATTGAATGTGACATTGGACATTCTACCATTAAACATGTATCACTCTTCCTTACATTTTCAAGTTGTAATATTTTTTTTCACCATTATTTAAAAAAAAAGAAGAAAATGTGAGTGACATTTCTTGTAAAATCAGTATCTTAAATAACCAGCTTGTAACTAACTGTCTAAGATTTTGTTACCTATAATTCATTTTTCTTCTCAGATTACAAAAAAATATGGAACAGAAGATCCCATTCCTGGATAAAAAAATAAAACAGGACATCAGTACAGATTTTAAAGTGAGTTTTTTTTTTAATTCTTGATAACATATTTGTTACAGCCTAAGGCAGTTAATCTGAGAAATCTGTTAAAATATTGTCCATTTTAACATTTTATTACTTATTACTAGGTTCTTTTCTTTTTTTTTCATTTTGCCATGAAGCATATGTCAATGTAATGTATAGTCTTCATAAGGGACAGTGGCTGAGAAAAGAAAGAAATTTAAATACATAAACATTTATCATGTAGTTGTCAAACTGGGGCAATATTTTAATTATTTAAGACTGAAGTGATTTGTTTCAAACTTGAATATCTTCAATATTTTGTTTTCAGGGACACACAGTGAAGATAGAAAGTGAAGGTGAGGAAGATGGCCATGTTCCTGCAGGGAGAGAGAGTACGAAGACCAGTTCCACATCTGTATATCCTGCTGGAGACAATTTACTCAGTAATGCTTTACAACTTTTTAACATAAATGTAACCTGTGCTCAATATGTTACAACTATCAATGAATATGTAACATAATAAGTGTTATTTGTACACATCCACCACCAACTATCAACAAATACGTAACATAATAAGTGTTATTTGTACACATCCACCACCAACATCATTATTTTTTAGGGTTTCTACCCTAAATGCACGGTGTCTATTTTTTTATATTTTTATTTCAATTATTTTTTTTATTTTTTTCAGGTATCTTTAGTCCACACAGAAAATCCCTTTCTGCAAATTGCACTTGCACCAAACAGACGTGCGTACCCAGAAAAGAAAAGTTTTCCTTTCCCTGACGAAGGTCTTGTCGCCACAACATTGGCTATTTTCTTTGTCTTTTGTCCGCCTAAGATGAATCACCTTTATCCAATTTTTTTTTCCATACCTATCCATTGTACTCCACGTCTTACCACAGTTTCCCTCATCTTCCTTGACTTAATAAACAGTACACTACATATGTCATTTTTATTTCTTTTCAACTACATATCGATTATTAGTACATTAATTCCAGCAAATTGTTCAATTATTTTACCAAAATAAATTTTCTCAAGATTTTCTCTTTCAATACTAAGAAGTTCCAGATTACTCAGATGTTCCTGTCCCATAGATACTCATAAATACAAAAGAACTAGCTTTAATGTACTAAACAAATGCTCACATCTGGCTATGGAAGTAGAAATCATTATAGAATATGCAGTTCTATGTATAACTTTTGGAATACATAATTTCCATAAGACACAACGAATGAAAGTCAACCCAAAGCAGTTGTTGGAACAAAGTCAGTTCATGACTGCAGTAGCATCCTGCAATTGCTTATCTTAGAAAGCAGGATCTTGCCATCAGTGTATGTGACATAAAAGCTTGCCAGGTCAGTGGACTTCTGACAGATCTCTTAAGCATATCTATCTTGATAAAAGTCTCAGTGTTGAGATGGAATTCAAATTCCATGTTTATATGCTTCAGTTGACTGAAAGGTGTTGACATTTCCTGCTGTAGTCTGTCTAGAATGCATCTTATCACTTGCGCAATCTTATTTTCTGCAGGAAGTTTTTTGATAGTTCAATGGGCATCACACAGCGACCTTCAGCTTTGATCTGTTGCACCTCTTTTTGCACACCACAAAGTGTCCTTTATCTTGGAACTTTGTGGTGCTCAAAAGGTCATTGCTTAGCACATCATTATGTATAAGAATTATTATAACGTGAGATGATCATGTTTTTCATTGTGTTCGAAAGTATTCATTTTTTTTATTGAAGATCTTGAATGTGTATGAAATAGGATATAAGTCTCACTTGATACTTTATGGGGTACCTCATAAATATGATAATTACTATTGCTTAATGCACAGAGTAGGACTATGTTCAAATATGTGTATTGTTCAGTTGATTTCAAAGTGTAGGGACAAACACTGATTGTTGGCCCAATATAGTTGACCCACAGGACTTCATGTCAATGGTGATCTGTGTGGATCCTCAGAGTATAAAGTGGAAAATGTCTAATACATATTGTGCTGTCCTATTTTTTGCATTGGTCTTTGCATTCAAAACTCTTCTTTGCAAACAATGTCACTCATTTTGTTGAGTTCTCTTTTGAGAGACTTCAAACCTTTGATGTTCCTTGATGGATCTTGCAATTGTTTTGGTACGTGGTCAGTTTTTCCAAGAATTTTATACAGAAAAATAAAACACAAAGCATTAAAATGAAATAAAAAACATTTTGATGGAGCTTCTCAAGTAGATCTGCTAGTTCATCAAATCTTTCATAAATGACTTTAACAGCTTCTGCTCTTGAACTCCAAATGGAGTTGTTTCCTTGCAACATGGGCTTTGGGGAGAAAGATAAGTAGCGTATAGGTTTTCTGCTTAGAGAGGACGTGCAGCACCTCACTAACACTAGTTGTGATTATACAGCCTAGAGAGGACATACAGCAGCTCACTAACACAAGTTGTGATCATACAGCCTAGAGAGGACATACAGCAGCTCACTAACACTAGTTATGATTATACAGCCTAGAGAGGACATACAGCTGCTCACTAACACTAGTTGTGATTATACAGCCTAGAGAGGACATACAGCAGCTCACTAACACTAGTTGTGATTATACAGCCTAGAGAGGACATACAGCAGCTCACTAACACTAGTTGTGATTATACAGCCTAGAGAGGACATACAGCAGCTCACTAACACTAGTTGTGATTATACAACCTAGAGAGGACATACAGCTGCTCACTAACACTAGTTGTGATTATACAGCCTAGACCTGGCAAAGGGGCGACCGACCCCAACCAGGGGCGTCCACGGGTGGCGGATAGTGGAACGACCTCCAGATATGGTGTGTCAGCTGCGAATTAAGTCAGTATTGCTGGACGAATAAGCAGTCGTGGACCAAACGGCGATGTCCTCCCAGCAGGATGGGGAGGGGTAACAGGCGGCACTGATACCCCCACTGAAATCCCCCATATGTCCTATGACGGGTGCATCAAGTGAGTAAGAGCCACTATAAGCTCTAGCCACGGGGAAGGTAAACCTCGGTAAACAAACCAACCTGCTGCCTTGCAGCTACCACCGGGAGATGGAAAGGCTATGGGAGACAACCCTAAACAACAAACACAACCCGGCCTGCTGAAGGTGGAGTGTGTTAGCTACGGCGCAGACACCAGGAAAAATTAGGACACACACGCTTTAGCAGTATGGAGTCATGCGACAATCTCGACTTACGTCATGGCGTTGCTCCTATCCGCGACAACCGGGGAGGAGCGGAGCCGGGCCCCTAGCCTTGAAAGGGCCCACCCAAGCAACCGGTGCCTTTGCCAACCAAATGGTCGGGGGAAGGCAAAGTAGAGCAACTGACCAACCAACCCACTGCCTCACAGTGGCTCAATGGAATGCAGAAGGAGTGAGGAACAAGAAACCGGAGTTACAAGAATTCCTCAGGGAAAATAACATTGATATAATCTGCATCCAAGAAACTCACCTAAAAGATACCCAACGATTCTTCATACGTGGATACGAATCCTTCCGCCAAGACAGGGCAAAAAGAACTAAGGGAGGAATCCTCACGCTGATTAAAACCTCAATCCCAGCAGTAGAGATACACAGATCTGGAGAGGACGAACTTGAATACATAACAGTCCAACTACTGCTGCCCAGTGGAGACTTAATGATCACAAACTGCTACAGCCCTCCAACCACAACTCTGGAGCTACACAAAGTTAAGCTAGCAGCATCAAGACACCTCATTATGGGTGACTTCAATAGCCACTCACCCAGCTGGGGTTATGAAGCAACAGATCTGAGAGGAGAAGAGGTGGAAGATTGGATGGTAGAGAATAAACTAATTCTAATAAACCAACCAGAGGATAAGCCCACCTTCTATTCCAGAATATGGAAAACATCGAGCACACCAGATCTTGCTATGGCTACAGATGACATACATCGACTCACCACCAGAACAGTAAATACTCAACTTGGGGGAAGTGACCATGTACCAGTCACATTACAGATATCTGAGATAAGAAGTGCAGGACAAATTAATATGTCTCCTAGCTGGAATTTCAAAAAAGCAAACTGGGGATTTTTTAAAGAACAAGTCGATAACCTTGTAGTGAAATTGACAGAGATACAACAGTAAAATACATCCAAAGATAACATGAAAGGATAAAAACATAATGCGTAGGCTGCTGATAGTACATGATCGCCCAGACCGCGGGTCATCACCCTCCATAAAAATTGACTTGCTAGACAGGAGGGGAACGGCGGATAAAAGGAAAAAAATATGACTGGAAAGATTGCGTGAGACTAGAAAGGCTAAGGAGACGCAATTGGGGGGGAAACGGAGAAAAGTCACGTTTCCCAAGTTGACATAAAAAGTAAGCAACTCGACAGAAGGGACCATAGATATGTTACGCCACAGTCATTTATTGGACGCTTTTGCGCGATACCAAGCCTTTGATTTGAATTCAGCGGCAGAACGCGGATGTTTGGAATATTACAAAAATTAAAAAGTAATTTTTTCTTAATATTAATGTTAGGAATATAAAAATTAGCTGGCCGGATGGCCCATTCTGAGCAGTGAACTAACATGTTCTAAATTTTACAAACGGATAGATAATATTGAAGATAATGACAAAAGACAGTGTTGTTCACATCATCGACAGACTGTATTGAATCTAAAAGTGTCGCTATTTGCACAAAAAAACACGACCTCGAGACGCAGGTGTTCAAATCTACTTAGTATGGAAGAGAAGGGATTTTGTGGTGGCTGTGACTAAAAATAACTTTTAACGACAAAATTTTGGAGGGGAGAGAAAGGTTGGTTCAAAAATCAAGTACATTTTTGTAGAAACACAAGTAGAGACGGACAGACTAACAGATAACCATCCATACTTGACTGAAGCATGACTGAAATGACTTTAGGGTAGGAAATTTGAATTTAAAATAAACCTAGGCAGTGATTGGCCACAGACAATCATATTATTAGCGCTCAGACGCGAAAGTGGGGCCATTCTTCAATAGTTGTTCAGTGATAGACACAGATTTTAAAGTGTGGTGATTTCCATATGAAAGAAAGTGAAAGAAGTTTAGGGACGCCATACTATAGCCAGCAGCTCAGCTGAGTTTTGCTAGCAATTCTGTGTTATTTATTCATAATCTGGTAAGATTGAAATTATTTCTTTATATGTTTTGAATATTGTTTAATGTTCGAGTGATTTGATACTGCCATATCAAAATCTAGCCTTACAAACAAGTAGGGATTTGCTCTAGACCCCCCGCCCTAGTCAGGGTCTAGGGACCAACAATGTACATAAACTCCAGCAAGGGTTAGGCAAGACAGATCAAGTGTTGAGAATAATGAAACATATTACCTATCCTCTTTTAGGGCAGAAAACTAATAAATATTTTTCAGAATCTATAGTCTGGGAGGATCTATCTGATGTAAAACCACCATGGTAAATGTGCTGTTTGGTCAGAGAGATCTGACCTGTCTGTATGATGTGGTTGTTGTGTCAGTGTTGTGTCCAGACGTGGGTAGAGAATAGATTTTGACACATGGCCCATACTTTGATTGCAGAGCTGTGAGTTTCTGTTGTCAACAAAGCAGTGTCTATTCAGTTGGTGACTTTACTCGAGTGTATCTGTGCAGTACTTGTGACAGAGACCACCATTATTGCCCGCCAGCACGGAGAGGTGGGACCACCAGATTTCAGCACCAGAGCTACAACTACAAGATGAGTGAGCCTCTGGTCTGCTGGACATTCACCAACGCTTTGTAGTTACTAATACCCCCATAAAAATTCCCACCATTTTCTGGACACTGTGTAGTCAATATAGACAGGTGTGATGAGGCCACCCCAACAGCACAAACATTAACTATCCTCCCAAGTAGATGACTACTAGAACATTTTAATAAAACTAACTAGTATAGTACATATATATGTACACTATTGCATTTATGATATAATATTCCATGCATTTCTTTCATAATCTCTAAATCCTTTTAAGTTCTGGTCAATCTAAAAAATTGATCCAGAACAAAATAAATGTAATATAATTCTATCAAAAAATTTTACACACGTGAGTTAGTTCAGTGTATTTTAACATTTATTAATATTATTAGTCTTGTTAAATATCTGTGGGTATATCTATAACCTATTACACCACACTACATATCATAACCCTAGACACTTTACGTAGCTACATTCATTAAAAAAAAAAAAAAATTAGTGTGAGGTCGTAGTGGTAGCAAGAAAGGCCTTCTGACAATTCACAACTACATCTTATCTCAGGAGCCTTCACAGCTGGCCTCATACAATTACATTTAGTAATATCACCATCATACAATACCATCAAACACCACTACATATATTGGGGTCTTGTCCAGGGATAATTAGCCCAACAGTAATATTAGGATCTCCTGGTGGGAGAAATAAAAGTAGGGAAATAAATTGTAAAATTCCCTTTAACATTAAAAGTGTCCCTACAGATAAAAGTTGGTGAATCTTCACAGCCAGTAATAATTAATTAGTTAACTGGTTAGTTAGAATTAGTTAGACTATAGTCATATAGTAATTAGAAGTACTTAGTGTATTTACTGGTTAGAGATTTAGCTTGTATATTATTATATTGTCTAAAAAGTATGGCGGAGTTGGCAAAATTTAGATCAGCTGCTGTGCTCACCGCGAAGGAGATGGGAATGGATGGTCAAATTTTAATTCAATATGTAACGGCTGAATGTGATAAATATATTGAACGGGAAGAAAGGAGATTAGAAAAAGAGGCTGAAAGAAAATTAGAGGCTGAAAGGTTAGCTGAAGAGAAGAGGTTACAAATTGAGGCTGATAGAGACATTAAGAGGCTGCAGATTGAGGCAGAAGAAAAACGACAGCAAAGGGAGGCAGAAGAAAAAAAGGTTGACTGCCGAAAGGGAGGCAGAAGAAAAAAGGTTGACTGCCGAAAGGGAGGCAGAAGAAAAAAAGGCCGAAAGGGAAGCAGAAGATAGAAGGTTGCAAAGGGAGCACGAATTACGACTAAGGGAGCTGGAATTACAAGGCCCGGCCCTGAAAATGGTGCCAGCCCTTTTGCCTCAGATGCTACGCCCAGTCTGGGAGCCTCAAACTCAGCTATGGGGTTTCATTTAGACCATTTTGTTGAAAAAGACGATGACATAGAGGGGTACCTAGGACGTTTTGAGTTATTAGCTACTACATATGGGTTAGAGAGAGAGAGGTGGAGTTTAAAGCTATCACAGGGATTGAGAGGTACTTCTTATGAAGTATTTGCCAAAATGAACAGGGAAGACCAAGACAATTATGACATGTTAAAGCAGGCTTTGTTATTAAGGTACGAGAAGAATGGTGAATTTTATCGTAAGAAATTTAGAAATGCCAAACTGTTGTCTGGGGAGACATACCACCAATTCTCTGCTAGACTAGAAACCTATTTGGAGAAATGGACGGCTCTGGGGAAGACCCAAGATCTTAAAGAAATGATCATGATTGAGCAATTGAGAGAGTCCATGGCTCCAGACATGAGAAAATTTCTCATGGAACAAGGTGCAGAGAAGTTGGGGGAAATTTTAAATGTTGCTGAGAGGTATCAGGCAGCTCAGGCAGAGGTAAGTGGTGCTAAAAAGAAGCACATAGACAATTTTAAAGCTCCACAGCAATTTAATAAATTTGATAATAGAGAGCAGGGAAATAAAGGTAGGACAAACTTTGAGCGGCCAAGAAATGACTATCGCGACAGAAACTCACAGTTCAATGACCAAAAGTTCAATGAAAGAAAACCGTTGAACCAAGGAAAAAGATGGTGTAAATGGTGCAAGAAGGATAACCATAACACCGAATTTTGTAGAAGGAAACCTTCAAACATTGCTGCAATGAAGTCGGGGACGCGAAGATTAAAGGTTAATCCTAATGGACAACAGGAACCTTATCACCCCCCAGTTTGTGAGGATGTTATTTGTAATGGGGTCACCATAAGGTGCCTTTATGATACAGGTTTGGATTATGATTCAGTTGTGAAGTCTAGCCTAGTGGACCCAAGTCAGTATACCACAGAAACAGTGGAAATACAAGGGGCGACTAAGGACATACCACTCATGACACTTCCCATCGCAAGGATAACGGTGAAAACTCGCTATGTGGAAGGAGAAATCAGAGCAGCAGTGATAGATGAACCAATCTACCCTCTGATATTGGGGTGTAGATACGTCTTCTTGGGGAATCCCGAGAAACCTGTGATCATGGCGACAGTGCAGACCAGGTCACAGAAGAAGGAGGAAGAAGGTGAACCTATAAATGCTCATCCAGAGGAGATGAGGAAGGCGCAGGCTGAGGATAGGACACTCAAGCCCTGTTTTAAAAAATTGCCCAAATGCCACACACCTCCGAGCAAGGGAGAATATTTCATGAAGAACAAACTATTATACAGGAAGACAGGAACTAGATCCACTGGTCACGGACAGTTAGTTCTTCCCAAGATATATAGGGCAAACTTAATAAGGAGCTTACATGTTGGAAAAGATGGTGACCATGAGAAAGTCGGTACCATCTGCCAAAAGATTGCTCGAAAATACTATTGGCCCGACGTAAATGTCGATGTTGAAAACTTTGTAGAAGCATGTGGCGTATTTCATGAGGGAACACCCACAAAGGAAAATATGTGCAGGACCTAGAAACGCCACGGGGCAACTTTAGGCCTGAAAGGAAAACTAATTATACTCGGGTAGACAAAGTGGAATGGGAGCCCCCTTTTCACACCCAGTCTTCACTTGAATGGATTAACATGGCCACTATGCGAAGAGTACAAAGAAGAAATTTTACCCAGGATAAGATGACAATCCCTCGGTCAGACTTATATAAACTGGAAGAACAGACAAGAGAGCGAAGATCTCTCATAAGCAATCTAAAGTGGGGAGACAAACCCCAGAGAAAAATTGGTAGTGGTCGATTTGTGAGTGATGATTCTAGGAAGAAAAGTCCTCATTATGGAGCTTCTAATGGACGGGACCCGATGGGTTCCATGAAAAATAAGTATGATAAATTAAAGATCCAGATGTAACTCTATTAAGGACCTGGACAGATGAGAAGGCGGAAGAGACTGTTACCTCATCGTATCAATATGTGAACGAACTGACCACTCGTTTGAAAGCTGGATGGAAACTGGCAAATGATAATTTGAAGCAAGCCAGGAAGAAACATGCAGCATATTTTAATAGGAAGGCAAAGGACAGGGAACTGGCAGTCGGAGAGAAGGTGCTGCTTCTACTACCGGGAAGCCAGAATAAATTACAAATTGGTTGGCAAGGTCCATATACGGTTCTAGAGAAGGTGTCTAGAACAAACTATAAAATTGACAAAAAGGGGAAGGAGAAAGTTTATCATGTAAACCTGTTAAAGAAGTATCTGGACAGACCACTCCAGGAAAGCACCCCCTTATTGACCTTGGCTATTGCAACCCAGATGCAAAAAAGAACCACTCACCTCACATGAATACCCATTACATCCTTGTGAAACAGCAGCACAGGTAAAAGTCAGTAAGCACCTGACTAAAAACCAGAGGGAGAGAGTTCAACAGGTTCTGGAGGAACATACAGATGTATTAACAGATAAACCAGGCCATACAAATTTGTTACAGTATGACATGAAACTGGTAGACTCAAACCCAATCTGTATGAGAGCCTATTCTATTCCGTTCGCGAAGGAGAAGGCATTGAAGGAAGAAATAGAGTATTTGTTGAAGGAGGGGATTATTTCGCACAGTGAATCATCTTTTAGTTCTAGTGTCGTTTTGTTGAGGAAACCGTCTGGGGAACACAGACTGTGCATAGATTACAGGAAACTGAATGCTGTCACAGAAGGACAAGTGGATCCATTACCAGACACAAAACAGTTATTTGCCAGACTGAACAAGGCAAAATACTTTTCAAAGGTGGATCTTAGTAAAGGCTATTACCAGATCCCAGTGAAGCCTGAAGTGAGACCTTATTTGGCTTTTAGCACTTCGGATGGACATTATGAATTCAATATGCTACCATTCGGACTGAAAAATGCTCCGAGTGTGTTTTCAAGGATGATGCGAAAATTGTTGGATCCCCTGAATAACCCATGTATCACGAATTTCATGGATGATATTCTCGTCGCCACAGAGACATTTGAAGAACACATTGAAGCTCTGGAGATGTTGTTTGATAGACTTCGGGAGGCGAACTTAACTGCTAGGCCAACAAAATGTTGTATTGGATGCAAAGAGTTGGAATTCTTGGGACACACTGTATATCAGGGTAATATGACCCCTGATCCTAAGAACTTGGAAAAACTGCAGAGAGCACCTAGGCCACAAACAAAAAAGGACGTGCGATCATTCGTGTTGTTATGCGGATTTTATCAGAAATACATCAACAATTTTAACGCTATTTGTGCTCCTCTGACTGATCTGACTCGCAAGGGACTTCCAGATAAAATTATTTGGACTGCACAATGTGAACTAGCGTTCCAAGAGTTAAAGGAAAAACTCACTAGCAAGCCTATTCTCAAACTGCCTGATTTGACACAGGACTTTGTCTTAAGAACTGATGCAAGTAATGTAGGACTCGGAGGGGCTTTGTTGCAAAGATCATCTTCACCTGATGGGGAACTGAAACCAGTCGCTTATGCAAGCCGTAAATTGAATAAGGCGGAACAAGGATACTCCACAAGCGAAAAAGAATGTTTAGCGTTAATCTGGGCAATAAAGAAGTTTCAAATCTATCTGTATGGTAGGACTTTTGTGGTGGAGACGGACCATCAGCCTCTCGTATTCTTATCTCAGGCTAAGCATGAAAACGCAAGATTGCTGAGGTGGTCTTTATTGCTTCAACCTTATCAGTTCAGTATCCAATATATCCCAGGCAAATTGAATGTCGGTGCAGATTTCCTCAGTCGGCACCCCTGTGATCAAAATTAGAGTAGTGGCAGACGTGAGGAGTAATTTTACCTATGTGTATCGCTGGTTTTGGAACTTGCCATAGGCATGTTTTCAAGTGGGGAGATGTGTAGTGAAATTGACAGAGATACAACGGTAAAATACCTCCAAAGATAACATGAAAGGATAAAAACATAATGCGTAGGCTGCTGATAGTACATGATCGCCCAGACCGCGGGTCATCACCCTCCATAAAAATTGACTTGCTAGACAGGAGGGGAACGGCGGATAAAAGGAAAAAAATATGACTGGAAAGATTGCGTGAGACTAGAAAGGCTAAGGAGACGCAATTGGGGGGGAAACGGAGAAAAGTCACGTTTCCCAAGTTGACATAAAAAGTAAGCAACTCGACAGAAGGGACCATATATATGTTACGCCACAGTCATTTATTGGACGCTTTTGCGCGATACCAAGCCTTTGATTTGAATTCAGCGGCAGAACGCGGATGTTTGGAATATTACAAAAATTAAAAAGTAACTTTTTCGTAATATTAATGTTAGGAATATAAAAATTAGCTGGCCGGATGGCCCATTCTGAGCAGTGAACTAACATGTTCTTAATTTTACAGACGGATAGATAATATTGAAGATAATGACAAAAGACAGTGTTGTTCACATCATCGACAGACTGTATTGAATCTAAAAGTGTCGCTATTTGCACAAAAAAACACGACCTCGAGACGCAGGTGTTCAAATCTACTTAGTATGGAAGAGAAGGGATTTTGTGGTGGCTGTGACTAAAAATAACTTTTAACGACAAAATTTTGGAGGGGAGAGAAAGGTTGGTTCAAAAATCAAGTACATTTTTGTAGAAACACAAGTAGAGACGGACAGACTAACAGATAACCATCCATACTTGACTGAAGCATGACTGAAATGACTTTAGGGTAGGAAATTTGAATTTAAAATAAACCTAGGCAGTGATTGGCCACAGACAATCATATTATTAGCGCTCAGACGCGAAAGTGGGGCCATTCTTCAATAGTTGTTCAGTGATAGACACAGATTTTAAAGTGTGGTGATTTCCATATGAAAGAAAGTGAAAGAAGTTTAGGGACGCCATACTATAGCCAGCAGCTCAGCTGAGTTTTGCTAGCAATTCTGTGTTATTTATTCATAATCTGGTAAGATTGAAATTATTTCTTTATATGTTTTGAATATTGTTTAATGTTCGAGTGATTTGATACTGCCATATCAAAATCTAGCCTTACAAACAAGTAGGGATTTGCTCTAGACCCCCCGCCCTAGTCAGGGTCTAGGGACCAACAATGTACATAAACTCCAGCAAGGGTTAGGCAAGACAGATCAAGTGTTGAGAATAATGAAACATATTACCTATCCTCTTTTAGGGCAGAAAACTAATAAATATTTTTCAGAATCTATAGTCTGGGAGGATCTATCTGATGTAAAACCACCATGGTAAATGTGCTGTTTGGTCAGAGAGATCTGACCTGTCTGTATGATGTGGTTGTTGTGTCAGTGTTGTGTCCAGACGTGGGTAGAGAATAGATTTTGACACATGGCCCATACTTTGATTGCAGAGCTGTGAGTTTCTGTTGTCAACAAAGCAGTGTCTATTTAGTTGGTGACTTTACTCGAGTGTATCTGTGCAGTACTTGTGACAGAGACCACCATTATTGCCAGCCAGCACGGAGAGGTGGGACCACCAGATTTCAGCACCAGAGCTACAACTACAAGATGAGTGAGCCTCTGGTCTGCTGGACATTCACCAACGCTTTGTAGTTACTAATACCCCCATAAAAATTCCCACCATTTTCTGGACACTGTGTAGTCAATATAGACAGGTGTGATGAGGCCACCCCAACAGCACAAACATTAACTATCCTCCCAAGTAGATGACTACTAGAACATTTTAATAAAACTAACTAGTATAGTACATATATATGTACACTATTGCATTTATGATATAATATTCCATGCATTTCTTTCATAATCTCTAAATCCTTTTAAGTTCTGGTCAATCTAAAAAATTGATCCAGAACAAAATAAATGTAATATAATTCTATCAAAAAATTTTACACACGTGAGTTAGTTCAGTGTATTTTAACATTTATTAATATTATTAGTCTTGTTAAATATCTGTGGGTATATCTATAACCTATTACACCACACTACATATCATAACCCTAGACACTTTACGTAGCTACATTCATTAAAAAAAAAAAAAAAAATAGTGTGAGGTCGTAGTGGTAGCAAGAAAGGCCTGACAATTCACAACTACATCTTATCTCAGGAGCCTTCACAGCTGGCCTCATACAATTACATTTAGTAATATCACCATCATACAATACCATCAAACACCACTACAAACCTCTGTCAGAACATTACCCACTCAAATAATGTCAATAAAAACATTTCCATCATCAGTGAGGCAATCATCCAAGCAGCAAAGAATTCAATTCCACGAGGTAAACGACGAGACTACAAACCATACTGGAGTGACAATCTGGGAAAACTCCATAGTGACTTAAATAAAGCACGGGAAACTATGGAGCAAAGTCCCACATTAGAGAACACTCAGAGACACAACAGCATAAAACAAGCTTTTAATGAACAAAAGAAAGCTGAAATCCAAAGGAGCTGGCACCAGAAGACCAGCAGTCTCAACATGGAAAAGGACTCGAGTAAGCTGTGGAATCTGACAAGAGTACTAAATGAAGAAACAACAACCAGCTACTGCAAGACTGTCATCAAGGAAAACGAAAAATACCACACAGGAAAGATGGCAGCAAACATCCTGGCAGATTTTTACAAGGAAGAAAGCACCACATCCCTTCCACATACACGTATCCAAGAAGTACGTAAGGAAGTAAAAGAAAAACTGAAGCACCAAAACCCAGATACCTGCATGAAGTCATCCCTTACTTTGAGAGAACTAAATGCTGCCATAACAAAACTAAAGAACATGAAAGCTCCAGGAAAAGATGGTATCACAAATGATATGATCAAGAACCTTGGACCTGTAGCCAGGCACAAGCTCCTCCTAATCTTCAATCAATCATGGAGTACTGGAAAATTCCCAGATCGATGGCGAGAAGCAATCATTGTTCCCATCAGAAAGAAACAAAAGGAGAAAACAAGCAAGTCCAGCTACTGACCAGTTAGCCTTCTGAGCTGTCTGGGTAAGGTAATGGAAAGAATGGTGAACTCAAGATTAATGAAACATCTGGAAAAAAACCATCTGCTTGATAACACACAGTCAGCATTCAGGAAAAACCGCAGCACCGAAGACCAGCTGGTATATCTAGCACAGGAAATAGAAAATGCCTTTCAGGAGAAAAAGAAAGTTCTGGCTGTTTTTGTAGACTTGACAAAAGCCTTTGATAAGGTATGGAAAAAAGGACTCCTCCTTAAGATGCTCAACAACAAAATTGAAGGGAGAATGTTCAGCTGTATACAGGACTTTCTCCGATACCGCACAGCAAGAGTAAAACTTGACGGGAATCTGAGCCATCGCGTCACTCTTCAACAAGGTGTGCCACAAGGAGGAGTTATCTCCCCCACACTTTTTATCATATATATAAATGATATTGCAGAGAAACTGTCCGGGAATATCTCCAGGGCTCTTCATGCTGACGATTTTGCTGCCTGGTGTGCTGCTGAACATTTGCCTACTGCAAAGTTCAGGATGCAAGCAGCGCTAAATACCATCGGTAAATGGGCATCAGAGTGGGGAGTACAGATAAACCTCTCCAAGACAGTAGCAACCTGCTTCTCTCTGTCAAATCGCCAAGAAACGATCAAACTGCAACTAAATGGAAGTGAGCTTCCAATCGAGGAAAATCCAACATACCTGGGAGTCAAGTTGGATAAGAGACTCACCTGGAAGCCACACATAAATGCAGTAGAACAGAGAGCAATAAGAAAGCTCTCTATTATGAAGAAACTGGCTGGCACAAGTTGGGGGCAAATACCAACATACTAAAAAAAGTCTATACAGGCACAGTCAGGCCTGTACTTGAATATGGTATGTCAGCCTGGGCCACGGCATCTAAAACAAACACAGAACGTCTAGGGAAAGTACAAAATTCAGGCCTTAGATTAATCACCGGAGGGATGAAGACTTCTCCAATCCAAACAATGGAGAGATACACCAACATCCGCTCTCTGAATGACAGACGTGAGGAAAAGGTATTCACTCACAGTGAGAAGCTTCTACGAATGCCAAGTCATCCAATGCATGCCAAACTCCATAGCTTGACAAAGAACAGGCTAAAAAGAACCAGCTTCATAAACATCTCCAATCATCTGCATCGATGCCATGAAGACCTCCTCCCAAAACAACCTACTGAGATTAAAATGTTAATTGACTATGAGGAGCCAGACGACTGCCATGGAGATATATCTATCTTCACAGAAGTCCCTGGAATAAAAAAGAAAGGCCACCAGACCCCTCAACAACTAAAAACCTTAACTCAAGAAATGATTGAAGAAAAGTACAACCCGAAAGAGTAGACACATGCATACACAGATGGATCCGCTGAGGAGGCAGTAAAGAACGGTGGTGGGGGCATTTTTATAAGATTCCTAAATGGAAAGATCACCCGAAAGGCCTTCCCAACTGGAAAGATCTCCTCAAATTTCAGGGCAGAAGCTATGGCACTACTGCAAGCCCTGAAAATCTTCACCAGACCTGAACAACAACCACCAGCTAAGATAGTAATCTTCACTGACTGCAGATCATTACTTGAATCAATACAAAACACCAGAAATGATAACATGATGAATGAGATCAGATCTGAGCTTAACATCATCCAAAGGTCATCAACCATTTCCCTTCAGTGGTTACCCTCCCATTGTGGAATTGCTGGTAATGAGAAAGCAGATGCTCTATCAAGAAGTGGCAGTAAAATGGAACAATACAGCCATCCATTGCCATCCATCCATCCAGCAAAAACCATAATCCACAACAAGTACAAAAATCAGTGGAAGGAGGAAGGGGATATGTACAGCAGAGATGACCCAATACACCATCTAAACAGATACCAACAGACCACAATGTTCCGCCTGAGAACCGGCCACTGCAGATTACTAGGACATCTCTATCGCCTCAAGATATCCCACACAAACGAATACCCATGCGGAACAGGAATCCAGACCCCAGAGCACATTCTCCAGAACTGTCCAACCCACGATGAACGGCGACGTGCAACCTGGCCTATGGGGCTGCCGCGCCGACCTGGTAAAGACTGTGGACTTCGTCCTGGCGACAGGCCTGCAGATTTAGCATGACTAAGAACTGAATGCAGAAGAAGAAGAATACAGCCTAGAGAGGACATACAGCAGCTCACTAACACTAGTTGTGATCATACAGGTGAAGAATAAGAATACTTTGGATTTCCCGCATCGGACCTAGACAAAAAATTACAAATCGAAAGATGTACATTTTTTTGGGTTATTGGTGGTATTTTTCATTAAACTTCAGTTACCGTAGAATTTTTACTTCCCTTTGCGCACTAAATCCATTTCCAGACATTTTCGGCGGTTTGTGTTTTCGGCGATTTGCGTTAATGATGTGAAAGCAGATTTATTTTTTCTGCTTGCGTCTGTGTTACTGGAAAGCTACTGGGAAAAAATTGATTTATAACCTCAGACCTAAGGGTCTTTTATATTTGGACATGCGCCCTAATATAACCGACTAGGTTGAACGGGACGCGCCTCACCAAAACGAGGCAAAACTTTAAAAAAAAAAAAATACCAAGAACTTGTCTCTATGCATTCAAGTTGTATTAAATCGTTCATTTCAACTGAGGTAAGTAATAAATTCATTTAGGCTATCTCATTTATAAAACATATTTACATAAGTGCAGTTTATAGATAGGCCTACTGTACTTGCGTCTATAATTTACAATGTTGGCCTATTTACAGTTTTATTTTTAACCATGGCCAAAATTAGTGTTTGAATGAAATTTCATGGTTTACAACTGCTTACGGGGATATGTTTGACACAGTTTAAGATGGTCAGGAATAGAAATTGATGGCGATTCCATATCCTATAGCCTACCCTGTTATCAGACCATGTCCCATTACCAAATTTTTTGAAATAAATATATTTTGAATGCTTTTTTATTATATTTATGATAAAGAGACATATCCCGTTCTCCTCTGCAGGGTTATAATTAGGATATGCCTAGGCCTACATGTTTTCAATTCCAGATAACATGAATAACCGCCGATACATGAAAGTGGCATCACATCTGTCAAATCACTATAATTAGGATAAATGAAGATTACCAATTTTGTGCATAGGCTATGTTATTTAAAATTTAAAAAAATAATTAAAAATGTTTTTTTTTTAATCGAAACAAACAGAAACGATAAAACAAAACAAACCCCAACAAAAAAATCAAACAAAAATAGTAGAGATGGGGAGGGGGTGTGTGTGTAAAGGCCTGATAATTCCAGTTAGATATTTAATAGATTTTCACTTTTCATAAGTATTATAAGAATATTATCATACCTTCACCCTCCGAATTACTATATATTAACTTTTGTTCTAGTTAAATATTGTTTTACTATATTATTCGTGCGTTTAGAACTTTGACTTGATAAATATACATAGCTTAACCCTACTCATAAGTTATTTGTGTGTTCCATTTTTTTTTTTTAAACAGAAAAAAACACAACCCCAAGGAGCAGTTTTTCCCTCAGAAACATCAAAACCATCTAACACTACTCCCTCGGACATGTCAAAAACCTCTAACACTACTGGGAGACCTACAGATGTGACATCATTTGTGACCAAGGAAGATACTCTCATAGCTGAGATTATTTAGACTCTTTTTTCAGTGAAAAGTCACCATAGTTTTAATTCAAATTTCATATGCAACAAGGGACATATTCTCTTCGGTGGTAGTTTTTAATTAGCCTTTAGCTTTATTTCTAGACCTGAAATTCAGATTGGTGCATTTGGAACAGTAGCTGAAAATAGGAAGCATTTTCCTGTAGCACTGAAGAAAAAACAACTCAAATTAAAAAAGACAAATCATCCTGTGTTTTGTGCGACAGAAGATAAGTCATGCCGTCAGTTACCTGGCATGATACTCCAATGATAATATAAACAAGACAGTTAGAAAGACAAATTCTTTAGAAAGACAAATTCTTTAGGGCAGAACAATTCAGAAGCCAGTGCTTGCAGAAAAATACAGCAAAAGTATGGGAGGTGTCGACAACTTCAGCCAACTAGGTGCAAGCTACTACTACCCACACAGATCCTATTTTTATATTTTTTCTTAGTTGAAACTGCCCTGGTCAATGGGCACATAACCTACAACACTGCCAACTCTACAGAAAAAGATCAAAGCAAAGATCAGGAGGTTGGTATGACTCTTATTGAACCTGCTATACTTCGACGCAATGTGACAAATTCAAAACCACATGTCATAACAACACGACTTACTGAGCACCACTTCATTGATAAATATGAAAGGGCAAGGTACAAACCAGACTGTAAAGTGTGTAAGGCTGCAGGGAACAGAAGCCAGACTTGCATGTACTGCCCAGATTGCAATGTACCTCTATGCCTGATACCCTGCTTCAAGTTATACCACACAGTCAAGGATTATCAACGATCCAGACAAAGACTATGGCAGAGGTCTACAGCTACAACTTCAACCCCAGTTAATAAAAAAAGCAGCTCAGACTCCAACTAGAGGTAGTAAGCTCAGTGTGGAGTCTGAAGATTACCAGTTGTGGTCATCTGTTGAGCTGGTAGTAAGCTCAGTGTGGAATCTGAAGATTACCACTTGTAATCATCTGTTGAGCTGGTAGTAAGCTCAGTGTTGAGTCTGAAGACTACCACTTGTTGTCATCTGTTGAGCTGGTAGTAAGCTCAGTGTTGAGTCTGAAGACTACCACTTGTTGTCATCTGTTGAGCTGGTAGTAGGCTCAGTGTTGAGCCTGAAGATTACCACTTGTTCTCATCTGTTGAGCTGGTAGTAAGCTCAGTGTTGAATCTGAAGATTATCACTTGTTCTCATCTGTTGAGCTGGTAGTAAGCTCAGTGTGGAGTCTGAAGATTACCACTTGTTGTCATCTGTTGAGCTGGTAGTAAGCTCAGTGTAGAGTCTGAAGATTACCACTTGTTGTCATCTGTTGAGCTGGTAGTAAGCTCAGTGTAGAGTCTGAAGATTACCACTTGTTGTCATCTGTTGAGCTGGTAGTAAGCTCAGTGTAGAGTCTGAAGATTACCACTTGTTCTCATCTGTTGAGCTGGTAGTAAGCTCAGTGTGGAGTCTGAAGATTACCACTTGTTGTCATCTGTTGAGCTGGTAGTAAGCTCAGTGTGGAGTCTGAAGATTACCACTTGTTGTCATCTGTTGAGCTGGTAGTAAGCTCAGTGTGGAGTCTGAAGACTACCACTTGTTGTCATCTGTTGTGCTGGTAGTAAGCTCAGTGTAGAGTCTGAAGATTACCACTTGTTCTCATCTGTTGAGCTGGTAGTAAGCTCAGTGTGGAGTCTGAAGATTACCAGTTGTGGTCATCTGTTGAGCTGGTAGTAAGCTCAGTGTGGAATCTGAAGATTACCACTTGTAATCATCTGTTGAGCTGGTAGTAAGCTCAGTGTTGAGTCTGAAGACTACCACTTGTTGTCATCTGTTGAGCTGGTAGTAAGCTCAGTGTTGAGTCTGAAGACTACCACTTGTTGTCATCTGTTGAGCTGGTAGTAGGCTCAGTGTTGAGTCTGAAGATTACCAGTTGTTGTCATCTGTTGAGCTGGTAGTAAGCTCAGTGTGGAGTCTGAAGACTACCACTTGTTGTCATCTGTTGAGCTGGTAGTAAACATTTAAAAAGTCTATAACTTCTTACATGTGTGTTTATGCTTATTGTTTTAGGTGGTAATTGTTCATGTTTCAAAGACATTATAGAACTGTTGGGGCATTTGTGTTGACCATTTTGGTTTTTGATAGGGTTTCTTTGGTTTGGGATAGAAGGCCAAGGTCGCTGACAATCATTGAGCTGTATTGTCAGTGTATATTGAATTTCATTTCTGTTGGTTAATATTGTTGTTTTCATAATCTAATCTATAAACCATAAGAAGAGAAATGGTAACATTAGGTCACAGTTGTCTCATTCAGACTCTAGAATAAAGGGTTCTTGACATTGTCTCTTGAGGAATTCTACATGTCATGTCTTCTTATATTTGACATATATTTTTAATGAACTAATGATGTGACTGTCAACAAAATGCATTTATGTCTCTCTCATCACTCTTGAGCCATGCCCTTAAATTAATGCTTAAAGTATCGTGTGGGAATCGTCTTCTTCTTCTTTGATCCATAGCCACCAACCATCAAAGCAGTCAGTGGCCAACACGCCTGGTGGCGTCTTGTAGGGCAGCAACAAATTGATTCCACTTTGCTCGGTCGGCGACCATTCTTCGTACAGTACCCCAACTGTGGTTCATTCTTTGCATTTCAGCTTCCACAGTTCTCCGCCATGTTGTTTTTGGTCGGCCTCTCTTTCGCTTTCCCTCAGGGGTCCATAGCATAGCTATTCTTGTGATGGTGTCAGGGTCCCTTCTGAGGATGTGGCCAACCCAACTCCAGCGTCTGCCAGCTATGATGGTGTGCATGTCCTCCTGGTTACTCCGAATAAGTAGTTCTTGGTTGCTGATGGTGTTTGGCCAAAAGATTCGGAGAATTTTCCTTAGACAGATTGTGTGGAAGGAGGACAGTTTCAACATTTCCTTCTCTGTTACTCTCCAACATTCTGCACCATAGAGAAGCACAGAAAGTACACAGCTCTCATACAGTCTTAATTTGGTGTTTGTGCTGTACTGGGAAGACTTCCAAATGTTGTTGAGAACAGCAAAGGCTGTTCTTGCTTTATTCATTCTGTTGTTAATGTCCTTGCCTGTTCCGCCGTCAGGTGGTACTATGCTTCCTAGGTAAGTAAATGAGTCTGTCTGTTCTAACTTCTGGTTCCTTACTGTTACTGGCTCAGGATTGCCCACATTTAGTGTCATGACCTCTGTCTTCTTCAAATTGATGTTCAGGCCAACCTGCTGGCCATACTTATTCAGTCTATCAGTTTTGTCTTGAATGTGCTGATGTGAATGCGCGAGTAGTGCATTGTCATCTGCATATTCCAGGTCTTCCCGTGTAGAAAACATTGTCCATCTAATTCCTCTTGGACTGCCCTCCATTGTCTGGCGCATCACCCAATCTATGACTGCCAGAAATAATGTTGACAAGGGGCATCCCTGTCATACTCCTGTTTTCACTTCGAAAGTTATATTATTCGATCCAACACTGCACAAAAAGTTAGAATAGAGGCTTTTTATGATGGAAACAATGCGGCTGGGAATTCCATAGGCCCTCAGTATTTTCCACAGGCTGTCCCTGTGTATGCTGTCGAAAGCCTTTTCAAAATCAACAAAGTTAATGTACAGCTGTCTCTGCCCTTCTGAGCACTGCTCTATAATGTTCCTGAGGGTAAATATATGATCTGCACATCTTCTGTTCTTTCTGAAGCCTGCTTGTTCTTTCCTCAGTTTATGGTCAACTGCTTTTGAAATTCTCTGGATGATTATCCTGCCTAGTATTTTGCTGGGACCTGAGAGGAGGGTAATTCCTCTCCAGTTGTTACAGTCTGCAAGATCACCCTTCTTGGGCAATTTGACAATTATTCCTTTACTCCACTCTGTTGGTGTTGTCTCAGTTTCCCAGACTTGTGCAAATAGTGGTTCTAATAGTTCTGCTGCTAGTTCAGGGTCTGTCTTGAATAGCTCAGCATTTAGATTGTCTTGACCAGGCACTTTTCCATTTTGTAGCCCTTTGATAGCTGTGATGATTTCTTCTTTTCGCAGAATGTCTGTATTTACATCTAAGTCGCTTTCAGCCTCAGGAACATTCAGCTGAGTCTCTGGTGGTTCCTTATTCAGTGTTTCTCTGAAGTGCTCTGCCCATCTTGTTTCCTGCCCCTGTGCTGTGGTGATGAGATTTCCTTGCTTGTCTCTTACTAACGTTATGTTGTTTGCACCTCGTTTTCCACTGATAGCTTTAGTTATTTTATAGACTGTGCTTTGTTCATTTCTCAGTGCTGCCTCTTCTGCCTGTCTTGCAAGGTCATCCAGAAATGTCCTTTTGTTAGCACGGGTTTGACGTTTTACTTCCTTGTCCAGCTGACTGTACTGTTCACTATATATTGCCTTTAACCTGGGAGACTTAGCTTCTGTTTTCTTTCTTTTCATTTCGTTTCTCTTCGCTATGGTGTTTAGCGTTTCTGGTGTTATCCAGTCTTGGCTCTTTCTTTCCTGGAATCCCAAGCATGACTTGCTGCTTTCTTTGTATATTGTTGAGATGGTGTTGAATTTCTGGTCGACATCGTCGGTCTCTGTTCTTTCCTGGCTTTTGGTAATCAGATATCGTCTCTTTACGTCAGCCACGAACGCTTTTCTGATGAGGGGGTCCTTAAGTTTCGTGATGTTGTATCTTTTCTGTTTGACTACAACTGGTCCAGCAGCTCTGAGTTTCACCTTCAGTCTTGCTACTACTAGGTGATGATCACTTCCCACATCTGCACCTCTTACTTACTTTCACGTCTTGTAGTGCATGTCTCCATCTGCCATTGATCATTATATGATCTATCTCGTTTTTGTCTTGTCCGTTTGGTGATTCCCATGTTAACTTGTGCACTTCTTTGTGTTGAAAAAGTGTTCCTCCAATGACCAGGTTGCTAATACTGCAGAAGCTTATTAATTTGTCCCCATTCTCATTTACTGTTCCACTGCCGCATTTCCCCATTACTCTTTCGTTATAATTATTGTTTGCTCCAACTTTCGCATTTAGGTCTCCCATTACTATAATAAGATCGTACTTGGGTACAGTTTCCATTTCCTTTTGTACCTGTTGATAGAACTCGTCCTTGATCTCTTCATCGCTGTCGTTTGTTGGTGCATAGCATTGTATAATTGTGGTGTTGGTGAACCTCCCTCTTAGTCTTGCTCTTATTAGTCTGTTGTTAATGGGTTTCCATTCCAGTAAAGACCTTTCCATTCCTTTCTTCAGGATAATGGCTACACCTTCATTGTGCTGACCATCCTCTCTACCAGAATAAAGTACTGCTTCCCCTGTAGCTGTTTTTATTCTCCCTGTCCCTGTCCATCTGCTCTCGCTTATTCCTAGGATATGTAGTTTGTAATTCCTTATCTCTGCTGTGATCTGTCTCGGCTTTCCTGCTTCATTCATGGTTCTGACATTCCAAAAACCAATTTTGGTTTCGTGTTTTGCGGTCTGGGCATCCGTTTTCGTGCCAGTGGCTTCCTTTCGGCTTTCACCACTGTCAGTCATACGAGCCTGAGACTCCGGATGTCCGTCCCGCATCAAAGTTTTTCCATTCGTTGCTGTTTCCGTAACATGTACAATTTTTTACATAGACAGGGGTGTCGGCCCTGTGCTAAAACCCCCAACCTGGAGGACCAGGGTACCAGCTTTTGTCTGACCCCTACCCACGCAGACCAGTCCAGCTTGGTTGAACCTACCAGGAGTAAAACTCCCACTGGCATAGCTCTGGAGATTGTCAGGGCACACAAGCTGCCATACCGCTACAAGGTATAGGTACCATTGATGGCAGTCGTGTGGGAATGAAAGGATATAATTATGCAAGATAAATGAGAGTGGAAGGGCAGAATGTAAGACGGGCCTGCGTGCCCAATTCCTAACCCTTCGAAAATAACGTTCATTCGTTTGAGCCACCCCAGGACCAGAGGTTTTCAACAAACTTTTGTCAAGTCTTTCCTGTCCTGTGTCAAGTCTTCCTGTCCTGTGTCAAGTCTTCCTGTCCTGTGTCAAGTCTTTCCTGTCCCTGTGTCAAGTCTTCCTGTCCCTTTGTCAAGTCTTCCTGTCCTGTGTCAAGTCTTTCCTGTCCCTGTGTCAAGTCTTCCTGTCCTGTGTCAAGTCTTTCCTGTCCTGTGTCAAGTCTTCCCTGTCCTGTGTCAAGTCTTCCTGTCCTGTGTCAAGTCGTTCTGTCCTGTGTCAAGTCTTCCTGTCCTGTGTCAAGTCTTTCCTGTCCCTGTGTCAAGTCTTCCTGTCCCTGTGTCAAGTCTTCCTGTCCTGTGTCAAGTCTTCCTGTCCCTGTGTCAAGTCTTCCTGTCCCTGTGTCAAGTCTTCCTGTCCTGTGTCAAGTCTTCCTCTCCTGTGTCAAGTCTTTCCTGTCCCTGTGTCAAGTCTTCCTGTCCTGTGTCAAGTCTTTCCTGTCCCTGTGTCAAGTCTTTCTGTCCTGTGTCAAGTCTTTCCTGTCCTGTGTCAAGTCTTCCTGTCCTGTGTCAAGTCTTCCTGTCCTGTGTCAGGTCTTTCCTTGTCTTGTGTCATCAGCTCTAGTTCTTTCCATGTATTCTTCATGTCTGTCTCCAGTTCTCTTCTTCATGTGTCCTTGACCTTCCTCTAGACTTCTAGGAATGTTGTCACCAGGTTTTCTCAGTGTGTTTCCTGTCAGTCTCCAGCATCTTCTCATCTCTGGTTCCATGAATGCTTGTCTGGTAGTTGTCATCATTTCTCAATGTGTTTCTTGTCAATCTCCAGCATCTTCTCATCTCTGGTTCCATGAATGTTTATCTGGTAGCTGTCATCAGTTCTCAGTGTGTTTCCTATCAATCTCCAGCATCTTCTCATCTCTGGTTCCATGAATGCTTGTCTGGTAGATGTCATCAGTTCTCAATGTGTTACCTGTCAGTCTCCAGCATCTTCTCATCTCTGGTTCCATGAATGCTTGTCTGGCAGTTGTCATCAGTTCTCAGTGTGTTTTCTGTCAGTCTCCAGCATCTTCTCATCTCTGGTTCCATGAATGCTTGTCTGGTAGTTGTCATCAGTTCTCAGTGTGTTTCCTATCAATCTCCAGCATCTTCTCATCTCTGGTTCCATGAATGCTTTTTTGGCAGTTGTCATCAGTTCTCAGTGTGTTTCCTATCAATCTCCAGCATCTTCTCATCTCTGGTTCCATGAATGCTTGTCTGGCAGTTGTCATCAGTTCTCAGTGTGTTTCCTGTCAGTCTCCAGCATCTTCTCATCTCTGGTTCCATGAATGCTTTTTTGGCAGTTGTCATCAGTTCTCAGTGTGTTTCCTATCAATCTCCAGCATCTTCTCATCTCTGGTTCCATGAATGCTTGTCTGGCAGTTGTCATCAGTTCTCAGTGTGTTTCCTGTCAGTCTCCAGCATCTTCTCATCTCTGGTTCCATGAATGCTTGTGTAAAGTTTTTTTGTTTCCTTCTTTCCACTCTGTAAAGTTGCTTTCACACACACACTGTAAAGTATCAGTCTGTCTGCTCTGTAAGGAAGAGTGGTGTGTTGATGAGATCAGGCATGCTCCAGTCTACCCAGCTGTAAATGGGTAACTCACCCTAGTCCTGAGTTAGGGAAGGCAAAGGCTCCAGGGGAAGCAGGCCCTAAACTTGGTCACTTCAGCCGACGCAGGATGGTGTATGTATGAAGTAGAAATGTAGAGTGTGATTGACGCGAATGGTGTGCTGTTCGTGTGCTGACCAATATAACCACTCATACACTTGTGTCTACAAGGCACCAATGCAGACTGCTGGAATCTTTGTTTACTCAATTTATTCAGACGTACACACTGGGACATACGAGTACATCATGGTATGTTGACATATCAATTTGTAGGTATACATAGCAGATCTGAAGTCATGACCCCTTCAGAAATAATGGGCAGTACATCAAAAGTTCAATGTCATGATACATTATGGCCACATTCCCCTATCTGACTAAACGCGTCAGTGAAGGCGAATCGATAAATAACTAAAGTTACTTGACGTCCATAGTTTGTAGTATATATTATGAAACCACGAAGGGGGTTTCTAGCAAGATTGAGATCTCCCTGTCACTGTCCGATAATAAGATAAATAATCTGTTCTCTTGGCAGTGATCAAAACATATGATGACCGAAATCCAACATGGCTACCTCCCTGAGTTGTCGTTCACTCATTCATAGGAAGGAGAATATAAGCCAGAGTTAATTTATAATGGGTATATAAAGGATTTCATAAATGTTTCCATACAGCTCTACGGTGATCAGGTTAATTCATGTAGCCATAACCGCTGCAGGAAAATCTGTCATCTTCGTCGATACAAAACACGACACTAGCATAGCGAAGCACAAAAGTCAAGCTAGGCCTAACCGACGAGAGATCATCAAAAATAGGAGCTGGGTTTACCTGGAGTCCGAATCATCTATATACTGACATAAGGAGAGTCTCTGACATATTACCCCCCCCAACCA